>JAECUM010033483.1:0-14198 GCA_016617855.1 Megalonaias nervosa
CATTATCCTGACACCAGGCCGACCAGTCCTAACACTAATCTCTTAATGCTGAGCGCCAAGCGAGGCAGCTGTAAGTACCTTTTTTTAATAAGTCTTTGGTATGACTCGGCCGGGGATCGAACCCACGACCTCCCGTATCCGAGGCAACATAAATGAGTTTGCGAATTTTTGTAATATGGGTGCGTTATGTAATTTGCTGAAAGGTCGCTATTCAAGAGTAACAAATTTACAAACACAATTCTGGTCATTTTCGAGAAAAAAATTATCAGCTGTTTTGACGCCCGAGACCTCTGGCACCAGCGCAAAAGCCCCCTCCGCCACCCCACCCCCCTTACTACACTACTGCACCAGTTTCATATGCATCCACTTTATTTCCTGTGTTATAAAAATAATATCCCTTACATCTCAAATCTTACGCATTTTGTGGAACTTTGATGTTGGATTAAAGCGTTATTTCTTGAACTTCTATTCCATGAGAATTTTAAATAATGGATATTGACCCCATATGAAACAATAAACAAGAGTGTAATCAGTGTCCAGATGGTGTTAGGCTACTCAGTCCGCACAGTGAAATACGAACAAGTTTGGAACGGCAAAATGCTATTTTCGAAAATGAGAACTCTTTTGTTCTGCGTCCACACAAAACAATCGGTCAAACAATGACGCCATGGTTGCGTCACGGAGGTACCATATAAATTGACGATTTCGGATCTAATTGAGATCATAATCAATAATTCAATATACATTAATTTTATTTGTCTTCTGTTTTACAGCTCCAAAACAAACACACAAAACCCGACACTTTTATATTCTACATTTCAGCTTTTTAAAACCACAATGGCTCGTATCGTTGCTTATAATTTACCTGTCATACATGTACTATAATAATAACTGCAAGGGAGGACACTTCTCTCCTTTCTCGAACGACCTATTTAAGAACAAAAGCCGATATTTCAAGCTACTTTTCGCGTAGTGTAATAAGTTTTGTACCGATGTTTAGCACAGGCATTGGACTTTGTATGCGTATGCAAAGTTTGGCTTGCTATCATACCATTAAGGAATGCCAGACCATTTTCCCTCGCTACTGCTTGACATGGCCATGATCGCGCCCGCTTAATATGCAAGAACAACGCGCTGAACGAAATACTGCCTTCTCGTTGGCCAACTGAAAATAAGTTATAAATAAATGCAAGACATTTTCTTTTAACCAGTGAAAGGACAGTATTCCATTAAGCGGGACTTCACTTGCATATTAAGCTTGATCATGGCCATGTCGAGCAGTAACGTGAGAAAATGGTCTGGCATTCCTTCAACGCATGATGGTAAGCCAAATTTCGGATACGCATACAAAGTCGAAAGCCTAACCTAAACATCGGTACCAGATTTATTACGCTAAGCGAAATGTAGCTTGAAATAGCGTTTATTCTTAAATAGGTCGCGCGAGAAAGGAGAGAAATGTCCTCCCTTTTAATTATTGTATATTGCATGTATGACAGGTAAACTGTAAGCAACGATACAAGTCCCTGTGTTTAAAACCAGCTCGATTTCAAACTCAATGTATGTGACACTCCAAGACTAAAGACTTCACTGCTAGGTCTGCCGCATATATATATATATATATATATAGGGTATATATATATATATATATATATATATATATATATATATATATATATATATATATATATATATATATGAACGTGCACAACAAATGCCATAAGAAATATTATATGATAAGAAATTCACACACATGTTAAAATTGTGATACCATATTTATGTTTAACATATCATATTTAAGCGGCAAATTTGCCCATCTGAATTAAATTATCAAATGCCTTATATGTATGTTAATTAAATTAGTTCTTTGTTTTACCTATAGTTAACATACATGTTTATACATCTTATATGGAACATATATGTCAAACATATTTCACTGCATTAGAAAAACAGGTGTGGCAATAGCTACACAGAACCGGCCTTAAAGAAAGCCGAGCAAACGGTTACCTTGGGCCATGGGTGACCGCGCATAGGAGCTCCTTGGGCCACGCAAACTATAAGGCCTGGCCAGCAGCTACCTTAGTGTGACGTACATGCTCTGTCAAATGTTATGCGAATATTTATAACAGTTGGTTCCATTGTATATTTTTGGGATGGAACAGCTTAGGAAGAGAATTTTTACAAACTCAAAATAAAAGTTCAATATACATCTGCACCTGTCCTCCATTTGAACGAATTTGTTCTTTACATACACACGCAAAGATATGAAGTTGTTACTGACGACCATCACATGCAAAGATATGAAATTGTTACTGACGAGCAACACACGCAAGGATATGAAGTTGTTACTGACGAGCAACACATGCAGAGATATGAAGTTGTTACTGACGAGCAACACATGCAATACTGTAGTTTTGTTATGCACATTCAACAAAAATGTGCTCAACAACTTTAATGTAAGACATAATAATGAGAGAGAGAGAGAGAGAGAGAGAGAGAGAGAGAGAGAGAGAGAGAGAGAGAGAGAGATTTTCACTGTCATCCACACTTTAAAACTTCATGCGTGAAAATGAGATAGACTCAGCTATAGCACATGTGTATACCTCCACGTCATAGGGACCTTCTTATCAAGCTGCGTTAGAGAGCTATCGTATGTCACGATATATACCTTGGCATCTTTCTTAGAAAAAGTACTTCTCCAAATTAAGCTGAGATTTATTTTCTTCGTAAATTGTCGACAGCCGTAAATTAGTTTCAATGCTATTTTCTAAAGCAGTCCCTTCCTTAACATTTTTAATTTCATTGATATCAAATGTGATGTTAATTAATGGCCCATTCACAATAGGTTTATACATGCCATGTAAATCGATTAGTTTATTGCAGTTTTGGCTTGCCTTGGACGTGATGTACAATTATATCGTCTTATATTACTTCAACGCCTAAATCGGATATATTCATCATTCCATCTGATTACCTCATTTCTAAAAGCGCCATTACATGCTAATGTTGAAATATAACACTATGAATACAAGGACGGTTTTGGGTAGAGTGCATGGGGGGCGGGGGGCGGGCACTTTTTATCACCCCCCCCCCGGGACTTCACTTCTAAATATGTTTTGGCCTACATCCATTAAACGTAATAGCTCACCACTACATGTTTGCCTACCCCCCTTTTGAAAACAATTATGCGGGGTCCCTGGTCGAGGGGGTTTTTTTTGGTGGGGGGGGGGGAGAATCTTAAACGCTAAAAATATAATTCAGCTGAAAGTAGCTACTGTGATAAACTGTAACTATTTGAATGTATTTATCCTCAGTCCATTTTGGATTTGTTTTTCATTCGATGTTTAAAGGCTTTTCCTTCAAATAAGGGCGGGTCGTGTCCGATTAGAGAGGTAAACAGGATGTTGGACAATTATAGTCAACGACTTCCTCGGTTAGTAATATACAAAAGACGTACATCCCTAGCCTCGCTTTCAAGACAGAGCGATAGCCTGCTTTTTCTGTTCATTATTTGCGATTTTTTGAACTCATCTTTCGAAACATACGGCGATCTACTGCGACCAGACTGTCTAGTGTGTTTATAATAACAGATAATGGGAGACTACTTACAGCCGTTCCCATGGCTTATAAACACCATAATAAGTTCCAAAATTTACCTTTGGTGGACTCCCGGTTCTACAAAAAAATGTAAACTCTCATTCTTGTACTGATTATATTTACATCACCTTCGCTAGCCAAGGTTCCGATAACCCTGTCTACACCTTGGCATATCGAGCAAATATTTGTCAGCTTTGAGTCTGTGAATTTCATTGGATGCGGCGGCAAGTCACTGCATCCAATCAAAATTAAGTTGTCCAAATTTGAACATTGTTCCTATGTGATCGAGACAAGGAGAGCACACGATTTGAATGGACTGATAAAAAAGCACTTTTTCAGTGCCAATCCGCGTTTGCACAAATACCTTTCTCTCAAATAGACCTGTAATGGCTTTCCTCTGGTATGAAGTCATAATTTCGATGTTAAATTTACAAAGTATCCTATTTAGGTCAATTGCCACCATCCTTTTCGGCGGATGTACAATGCACCACGTTATTGGTTAGTTGGCAATAGATGTTGCTAGACAAAGCACCGATATAGCTATTCGATCGGCCAAGGTGTAGATAGGGTTATCGGAACCTTGGTTGTATTTACATACGAACAACAACAGGCTTGACGCCCGTATCCGGCAGGTGAAAAGATTTGGTTAGCTCGGGTCTTATCCTTCATATTGCCTTACTAGAGTCTAATTTCCGCAACTTCGAAATGTTTCTCAAAATGAATCTGGGAAAATCTTGGGAATACACTTCAGCATGTTATTGGTTATAAATATTTAGTTTTGAAACAAATATAGAAGGCTAGAAGGATTGTTTCGCAATCAAGGACAAAGGTCTAAAAGGATAAAAACAGAGTCAATCACCTACTCGAATGAGTTAGATAGCGGTGTTTGGTTGGTTTAATTATAGTGATGATATCAGTTCGAAATCATCAATATATTAAAGAGTTGAAATGATGGACCTAAAAACAAGATGTTAAACATTTCAATTTAATTAATCAAGGTCAAAATGAGGAAAAAGTGAGATCTTTTACAGACCCGCTGTCAGTTAAATTATTATTTCAAACCGATTACATTGGGCCTACGTTGATCTCGGATGAACAACCAGCGTATTGAATCTTTGATTGCATAATGTATTGTTTGTTCGCAACAAATAGCCGTTAACTGTAATATTTTATGTAAATATAGAGTCTACATCAATTAACAGTAATTTCGAGATAATATAACGTTCAGAAATTGTTTCATGAAGACTCTCACCAATCTTTCATATTTCTACCTGGTAAGCAAGGGTATATAAAACTGATTGAAACAAATAACCTGTCCCAAGAGAAAAAGCGCGTCGGAAAGGTTGTGCTTGTATGAATTATGTAACTATAATCTTCTACGTTAAAATGACTCGTACTACAGATAAATAAATGCGTGTACTTCGATTTGTCTGGACAAGAGTTTAATTAAAAAAAATAAAACATTGTATTACCAATTGTTAAACTCTTAAGTCAATGGCTCGCTTGATGTGTGAGGTATTTCAGCCCCTGAGTCGCTAATGATTTTTTTTTTTATTGTTCTAAACATGGGGAATTGAGTCAGGCCACAAATCTCGCGACATTTACTGGTAAGTTATGGATTTTCTAATGTTCACAATATCTCCACGTAGATAAGCATCATTTAAAGGTAAAACGATACAGACGATCCTTTATACGTGCACTACATATATTGTAAATAACACACCCTCTTGTTTATTTGAAAATCTCGTTAGACCCATTTGAATTAATTCATCTTTAGTCATCATAGTTTGAGAGTGTATATTCCAATCGTGTTCTCAACAAAACCTCATTGTGCATTAAATGTTGGAGCGCCTTACAAAAGAGCACAAAACCCTTGATAAAGAAAAGTTCATATTACAAGGACTGATCACGTAACAGCGAAGACACGCACTGATCTCAAATGTTATTTGGTTTATCAGTATTTATGGCGTGTATGGCATTATCCTTAAGTTAGGCTATCGTTTCGAATGGATTGTAGCAGCAGCTGCATGTCAAACGTATATTGTGCAACTCCATGCCCAAGAAGCACTAAATGTCTTAAATGTTCTCTCCAATTTATGCTTTTAAGAATATTTGTATTACTTCGTCGGCAACACTCAGTTTTGTTTGCGTACAATTCAATAGGTATCAAGAATTTAAAGTCAGGCATGATAATTTCTATTCATCTTAATAGAGAAAAGTTGAATTTTTTTGGGTTCAAATTTGAAGAATTTCCTAACCATTACTTCAAGAACGAAAAGATTCCGTGATGAACCAATTTAAAACTAAAATGTTACTTCTATTTTCTATCAACTCTTCATCCGATTGAAAGATAGAAAGAAAAAAAAAACAAAGACCGCCCCCCCCCACCCCCAATAAAAACCAACAACAATGGCGTAGGTATTGAAACAAAAATATGTAAAGTTGCAATCTAAGGAATGTTTTAAATAGGGATTTTCTTTTTTAAATCGGGTTCAGATATTCCCCCCCCCCTCCCGCGTGCCTAACAATTATAGAAAGAGAAATGCATTTTCTAAGTTCATGACTGATTACAACAACGCTTATGATGAAAATAAATGACGGGTCTGTGTGGATGCTTATTGGATGTTACTGCTAAACGACCACTACATGGGAGACTGTATACATCAATGAGCAATTTTGACTGAAATGAACTGGAATAATATATGATGCGTTTCTTTTCCTAGTAGGGGACACACAGTTGTGGAACCAGTCGTTAGCATATAAATGCACTGATAATGCAGTGGAAAGATGTCGACTTGTCTTGACGCTAGTATCAATCCGAATCGATAGTATGGACAGAATCTGAGAACGGTGATAACAAGCATATGAATGACTGTACTTCAAAAAAGGAACAAATGATTAATCCTCCACCAGAGAAAATTGCAGGCACTTTATATTTGTGAGTGATCGTAAACTCGCTGTTTCCAACCAGTACTTTTAAAATGCAACGAAAGTCATTTTATCAAGTACGACGGACCAGGGGCAAACTGGATGAACATTGCAGTTGTAACATTTCCTCAAATAATGAGTAATGAGAGTATATATATATATATATATATATATATATATATATATATATATATATATATATATATATATATATATATATATATATATATATATATATATATATATCCTCCACAATCACTTTAGAAAATGAACCCTACACCCTCCAGTATTTTCTTTTCGACACGCCTGATTTAAGTGTTCACACTTAGTGCACAGTGTTCCGCATTTGGAACAAGTTTCACGTTTTTGGAAAAGATACTCTATGTAGTTCAATCTTAATTTGAAGTGAGAACAAATAAAGTTAAACACAAAAGTTTTCTTTCACCTATTAATTTTCTTCTGTCACATTTGCATTTGTTGTTACCTTCTACGTATGTAATGACTTGTGTATTTGTCATATCAGCATATTAAACATTTGTTCATTCCTTTTACATTTTACCACCTTAAAATCTTTTCGTTTGATATTTTTCTCCAAAGATTTAGCCAGACTATTTAATTTGAACAACCACGTAATTATTCTTTCGCCGTTTATACAAAAACGTATCCTTTCTTAACAAACTGAAACTTTGAAAATTGCTGTAATGTAAAAGCAATAAATTAAGACAAACTACTTTTGTCGTATGCGCATTATAATGTTAAACTCCCTATGTCGTAGGCGTATACCAACGAATGCTAAAATTCTCATAGACTAAGAGATAATTCTGAAATATGGTCTCTGTCTCTGTCTCTCTGTCTGTCACACACACACACACACACACACACACACACATTATTGCTATTATTCAAATTTCTGGTACTAATACGTATTCCAAGCAAAACACAAATATATATGATGCACCATTTATATTGTCTTTTGCATGAGTAGTGGTTTGAAGTTATGTGTAAGCAATGAAGATGGACATACCGTTTTTGTCTCGGTCCTAGATTTGAAGTTATGTAACAAATAGATCATAAACATAAATAATAACTTCAAACCAATGCTCTCGTTCGAGGGAAGAACGTCAGAAACGAGTTTTCAATAACAGAAACTACAGATGACAATTTGTTTTTACAAGTTTTAATATAAATCTATAACAAGGGTCTGTAATCAATCTTCATGTAAATTGGGTATATTAATTTTGTAAAATTTGAAACCATTTGTCGATGACCGTGATATGGTATTTTATTCTCTACATATCGAAGCTAATGTGGGTAACATATACCTCTCCAGGATCCAAACTTGAGACTCTAAACTCGTTTCTAAAAAAAAAAAAATGTTTCAAAGACGTGGATGGGGCCATTACTGTAGTAGTTCAATCATGCCTTTCATTTCGTGTACTTTACCGTATTTCACTTACTCGAAAGGGGTACCGATTTAAAGTCTTCATTCATGAAATATGAAAACTATCGTGAAACTCAAATAAGCTTTCTTTCCTATTGCATCACAATTTACTACGACGTCATCACTGAAGTCAGCAAATCAGATACCGCTATTTGGACACGCTTGTTCATTTTAAGAGATGATTTACCAGTGTACATATCTCTTTATGTCCTTAATAAAATCCAACTGACCACCATTTTCCTTTTAGTACTATATACATCTTGCAAAACGGCGATTTAATATATTCAAGAATTTCCAATAATAATATTGAGTAATTCTACGACTATAGAATTAGCAAACTTAATTGAAAGATGCTCCATAAGACAAGAGTGATCCAAATGCTCGATAAGACAAGAGTGATTCAAATGTTTTCATCTGCTGCAAACAGGACTCTGCTGAATCACGCAATTTTGCAGGCTAGCAAGAAGGTTAACCGATATCCCGTGATACAATATTTCCCGGGCTGCATTGGAATATAGAAAAGCAAGGAGCATAAACACTTACATGAAATTAACTACACAGAATTTGACATGAATGTATGTAAGTTTTATTTTTTTTAAAGTTTCTGGTTATGTTTGTCTTCGTGCACTTGTGATTTGCTTGTATAGGTACGGATGTGCGTTTGTGATTTACGTCTATAGATAATGGTGATGGATTGTTAATGTCACTGCACTAACCCGTTACTTTTTCTTTGTGTATATATAAATACGAGGAGGCCTACATGGAGGACTGGCTTATTATTGAATGTATAACCTCAATCAGTACTGTGCAAATAAAAAGAAATTGAAAAATGACATCAGCATGCAGACTAAGTTCCACGATGATATGCTCTTTATTTTCTTTCTTTTTAAAATTCAGTAATGTTTGAATCTCTGCTGCACTATGGAAACATTTAGTATACGTTCTAGTTGAATTTTACAATCATAAAAAGACATACATTTTTGCCATTTTGTTATAAGTGATGAAAATGCCCCCAAAAATCCCCCAAAAGAACATAAAAACAACAACAAAAAAACAACAACAACAACAAAAAACAAAACAAAAAACAAAAAAAAAAAAACAAACCCAAAAAACAACAACAACAACAAAAAAAGAACAAACAAAAAAACTACCCCCCCCAAAACAACAACAACAGCAACACACCCCAAAAAAACCCCCAGAAAGGAATCACTGCTCCTGACAAATGCTCCAGACGATGTAGATAAATGGGGCAAATATAAGTGGACTGAAAGCAAAAATTGAACAATCACCAGTTCAGATGGAGGACCGAGGACCCAGGACCCATTCTGTTGCCACTATTGCATTCACTGGTAGCGAACGGTTTCTCACGCATGCAGGAAAAAAAAAACGTCTTTTGAGCTCCGACCAATCATTTATAGACTTTGTTTGAATTAGGAAATATTCTGAAATAATTCTGTGGACGATATATAACTAATGTAGTAAAGTTAAAAGAAAGAGAACACGACAATGAAGCCTACACACTTCATTTCTTCTTCAGCTGACTACTACCTTTCTAATAAATTTTGATGCAATGGATACATAAACCGAACACGCCAGATATGCCCACAGGCTTCTTCATTCTTCTGTCAGCTGACAGTCTTTCTAATACATTTTGATGGAAGGGTACATAAAAGCGAACACGTCAGTAATGCCTGCATACTTTGTCATTCCTCCCTCTCTCTGCTGACTATAGTTATTTTAATACATTTTGACATGGAACTGTAAATTTTAGAATCCTATTTCTTCACGTATTCCATCTAAACCGGTTTGTAGATTTTGCTTTTGCTATAAAGTGTCAAATATCTGCATGCATATCCTTTCGCACATTCCTTTTTAAATTCACTCGTATAATACAGCATCACAAAGTACAATATTAAAAGCTACTGTAATAGGAATCTAGTGTAAGGATCCACATGGGAAAACCAAAACTAATATGATTCCTTATCGAGCACAAAAATAGTTCAAAAAACTTTATGCATTTACTCGGTAACTTCTTTTTAGGAATGGTAACAGTCAAATCGATATATTTATATGCATATAGAAATATATTGTTGTACTTACGCTTGTTTCCTTTCTTCAAATAAGATTTGCTCTTTCATTGATGTCATTGATATTGCACTGCTACTTTGTCTAAAGGGTATGGGAGCGGACGTAGGCCTGATATGGCCTCCTCGGGGAAGGATAGCTGAGTGAGGTCGAGACTTCAGTCTGTGTACACGATCCTCCACGGCAGTTCTCAAGATACGTATGCGATCAGTCGCATGGTTAATTCTGCCATCCATTTTTTGGATTTTACCATGTGTGCCGATTCCAGTAGTGGGTCTAGAACGCGCGGTTAAACTACTCATTTTACTTGTTGAGATTTTACTTTTTTAAAGTAAGACACTAGCATCAAGAAACCGAAACCTGATTTCATGTTGCAGGTTACAGAGTAGTTTTTAACAGTACGTATCAACCTACTTTTTTCCATGTTCTCTTGCATGTCCCAAATTTTCACGTGAATCACTTGTGGTAGAGACGAAAGACCCAAACGAAACCAAGGATGTCTGATACACACTATCCCCTTTCTACAGCTTCAAGTTATTGATTAGTGTGTAGAGGACTCATAGGGAGTTAATTTGTTGAAATAGGAACAAGGTTTCAAGGGCCGAGGTGGGGGTGGGAGTGGTATGTTCGGATTTATTTAGTTGCAAAAGGAATCATTTTCTTTTCTGTAAGTACGTCATTAACATGAACATTGGCCCAGAAAGAATTCGCTATATCTCCTACAAGATAAACGATGTAGCAACGATATAAAAATGTGTGAGGGTATTTTGGTATAAAAAATGACGAAAATATGAGAGAATTTTATCGTTGCATAATCTTCATATCAACCTCAATCATTTTAAATCTCTTGTTATCTTTTGCTGTCTTTTGATGTCATTGTTCTTTGATTATTATACAGAAACACAAACTATTGTGCTAGACTTTAAAGCGCTTGAGTTTAGTACCTACTTCGCAACTCAATATATGCATCACTTTATTTTACGTTTCACGCACTTTGCCCACTATGTTTCATACTTTAGCTAAAAGTTTGTACATTTATTCCAACTAGAATTCATAAAATCAATTTCAATTTTGTCTAAAATCCGCAAGAGTATATCCTTGTTTAGAAACATGCGGTTTAAAATGTAATGAAAAATGCAAACTTCGTCATGTACAGATTGCTCGTTTCCATAGACTACTCCTTCGTCTATCCGTTATCGAATTTGAACAATCCATAAATTAACTTGTTGTCTTCGACGTAAAGTACCTCTTAAAAATTTAGGACACATTTATTGGCTTTGGTGTAGTTGTCTCAAAAAGCCGTTATAAATTTTGCTTGATGTAATTTTTCCTAACCCGTTCTGACATCTTTGTTGTTCTTCAGTACCGTGATGTGCTTTTACAACAAGGGCCCGTTATAATCACTGAAAATGTACTGCATTGTACTGGGTATTTTATTACTGTTTTTTGTCAGAATGTCAACAGAGATAAAAAACCACGATAGCTCGGTATTGTATAACACCAAGTTTGGCTATATCCTTCATTCCACCCGACTGACTTTGTTTAAAATTGCCGTCAATAATAATTTCAGTTTCAATTTTTCATCAGTAATGAGTAGGTCATGGGCAAGAACGAGTATATCATAGTTTGTATTGATTAAACACGCAGGATTGGAGAAGATTGTGAATTCAAAAACGAGAAACGGTCTTACGTAAGTGTGATGATGCTTTCCAACTTGTTGCATACACTGTACAATATTGCTAGATCCTAGTTTTATTTCAATCTGCGTTCCGAAATCCCGTAGATATAGTTCCGACAGGTTCAGTAGTGAAAAGAACACGAATCGTGACCGTTAAAATGCAGTACGTTGTCACGAAACTATTTATGCTGTATGCTCAGTGGCTCGTTCCATACCATTCGTCGTAAATACTATTCACTGTATTGCTATACAACGACCAGAAAGCAAGCCAATACAGTTCTGTACAAGGATCTTGTAAATTCTCACTGAAATGAATAGGGTTAGCTTCGACCTTCGGAATAAATGTATTGGTAATTGCTCATAAAATCGACCATGGGCCACTGGAGATTATAATTACTCGATTTCCGCGACGAAAACCAAAATCCCCCAAATCTGGTCCAAATTACTTGCCTTTTGTAACCATGTATGTGCAGACGATAAGGCCTTTCTTTCGTGTTCTCACAGTTTAACGAATGCTCTTGAAATTTTGCAATCCTCAATCTGAAAGTCACTGACCTTTTCCGCGCCTGCTAGAAACGGAGCGTGTTCATCTATTTTCTGAAAGAGACGATGATCTCAGATCAACCGTGAACTTTCCATTTTGAACCTAGATAAATCACGACGGAATCTTCAAGTTTGCAAATGATGCTGTTTTTTTCCATGAACTGATTAAAACGCACGCCAAAATGCGATAACCTGGTAAAATAACTCTATATAGATAGGCTTCAGACAACTTTAAATTAACTCCAGGCTTAACAGAAGAGAAATAGCCTCATGTATTGGCAACACAGACGCGACATCAGTAAGTGATATGCCATTGTTAGCTAATGTATGACATCTTCGACACCTACGCTTAAATAGACTAGATCATCGGTTGATAGACAAGATTAATTTCAACAATAAAACCTTTTATCGTTGATAGCAGATGGTAAATTCTTGTCGAGTCACGTTTTATAAAACGAAGTTTTACTTTGTATAACATATTGATTTTCCACCACCTCCTTCTGACTTGAGGGAAATAATTTTGTCTTATAGAAAGTTGAATAACACGCCCATATTTAGCAATTGTTGGCCGTTTAGTTTGTAGCTCACCTTACAGTAATACCACCAATGATTGTTAAATTAGCATGCGTTGCACATCAGTCAACAACCGCCTATTACTATAGGCTTTTGTCTGGACAGATTCTAGTAACATTTGGCATCTAGGCTTTATCACTACTACCTGTGACAAGCTCCATTAAAGGCTGAGATTAGCGTCCGATAGCCAAACAGTGGACAGATGGACCTCTTTGTTTGCTTAGCCAGGACTGGAAAATCATCGTATGTAGTTTGTGTATGCTGCCAATAAAATGTGTGAGAAGCCTATTGTAAGTGCTCATAACGTGTTTGGCATTGCTTAGTGAATGGCATATCAACTGTTCTCAATAAATAACTGCCTGACTGTGATCGTAGGTACTGTTAACTTGTAATATTGCACCAGTCAACATGAACAGCAATGATACTATTATGACGTTATCCTTTAACAGCGACACTTACATATATGACTGAGGTGATCTGGCTTCGTGGTTATGATTATTACCACCGTAGAGGCAGAATTTTTGCAAATACTTTTTTGGTTCAAACTTGGCATGTAAGCTTGTTTCATGAGGATTCTGAATGACTTATATAATGATCGACATTTATGGAGTGGCCGAGTGCGTTATCTTCCCATATCTTCCACAATATATAATAATTATAAATATCCACCAGACAGAACGGAAAGTGCTATCCCTAGATTCTATAGAAGAATGCTTGATAATAGTAGGCAGAATTAATATTTAATACAAATAATACTATCATACAGGTTAGAGAATTTTTAATTCGTATTCTGCGGAGATTCGAACCCAGGTCCGCGGCTAAACGGCACCCATCGCCTTGCCTGCACGCACCAGCCCATATTCCTTCACGACTAAGCACGCATCACCAGAAAATGATGGCGCTGAAGCGGGTTATATACACTCGTGCGTAGCAGACACACTCGCATGACGACCTGGTAACTAATTCTCATCTATCTACACAGTCATTCCAGATTCCTATGAAAGAAATCAAGATATAAGATTAATTATATAGAATTATAAATATACACCAGACAGAACGGAAAGTGCTATCCCTGGATTCTATAGAAGAATGCTTGATAATAGTAGGCAGAATTAATATTTAATACAAATAATACTATCATACAGGTTAGAGAATTTTTAATTCGTACTCAACGGCGATGTGTGCCGTTTACCCGCGGACCTGGGTTCGAATCTCCGTAGAGTACGAATTAAAAATTCTCTAACCTGTATGAATGTATTATTTGTATTAAATATTAATTCTGCCTACTATTATCAAGCATTCTTCTATAGAATCCAGGGATAGCACTTTCCGTTCTGTCTGGTGTATATTTATAAT
>JAECUM010033484.1:0-11782 GCA_016617855.1 Megalonaias nervosa
ACTAGGGATACTCCAGTAATAGAGATAATCCAGTAGTTCAGAGATAATCCACTACTAGATATAATTAGGTACTAGAGATAATACGGTACTAGAGACAAAACAGTACTAGAGACAATACGGTACTAGAGCTAATGCAGTACCAGATATAATACAGTACTAGAGACAGTCCAGTACTGTATTAGATAATACAGTACTAGAGACAGTCCAGTACTATATTAGATAATACAGTACTAGAGATAATTTAATACTAGAGATAATATGGTACTAGAGATTATACGGTATTAGAGACAATACAGTACTAGAGATAATGCAGTGCTAGAGACAATACAGTACTATATTAGATAACACAGTACTAGAGATAATACAGTACTAGAGATAATACAGTAGTAGAGATACTACGGTACTAGAGATAATACAGTACTTGAGATAATACAGCACTATCAATAATATGTTTGTTTCATACACATCATATGGAAGTATCTTAGAAAATGCAAAGGCATATTCTATTTTCTATTCATAGATGCTTTCGACTCCATACTTCTACCGTGCGAATAGCTTGCAGCACATATCCTTTGCCGTTGTCTTAGAAGACCTTTCTTTCCAGTTATATGTAGTTATTTCTCGTTAGTTTACTATTTTCCGTAGGAAAGGCCGTTTCATTATCTTAAGTTGTTTATTTTACTTCTCCGTTGTTCAACACATGTCACTCATTTGCGTGTGTTTGTCCTTGCGTATGTATTTGAATTTCCCCAGAGAAAGACCTTTCTTTAGGATTGAAAGAAATAGTAGAAATTCAGAGAGAAGAAAAGAATAGAAAGATGTAGGGAGAGATGAGAAAGAAATGCAAACTGAGAGAGACAACAAACAAATGCAAATTCACAGAGATAAGGAGGAAAGGCAATTACCGATGCAGACAGTCAGACAAAGACATACAGAGAGACAGAGGGAAACAGAGAGAGAGAAACAGAGACATAGACAGGAACAGGGACAGAGAAAATAAAGGGAACTAGAAATGCGGATGCAGAGAGGGAATATAGGCAAATCTGTTTATAGTTTAAAATAATTGGAACTGGCAGGCAGAGCACTCTATCCACCCCACGCGCCTTTACACTCGAGTTCAGTTTTTATTATTACCAAAAATATTGGTAAGCATCCCCGTTTTCAGGAAAATGAAGTAGGTCAACGTTTTCTTCACCTTATGAAATTTGCTGCTGAATTTATGAAAATTGCTGACAATTTGAAATGGCCCAAATAGCATTGGACTGTATTATTACTGTCTTATTCACAAAGCTTGTGACGACCACAATACCGATACGCTGATTATGATGTGGTTAACTGGTGTGTGTGATTTGGATTTTTAAAGTAGTTTTAACAATTTTTCAGTCATATCACTACGATGTTAATATTGTAGCAGTTTATAGTGTTATCTATCACTGGGGCATTATGCCGCAGTCATGTGGTATCATATCCAAATCTGACACATTATCCTGACACCCAGCCGATCTGTCAATCCTAACACCAACCTCTTAATGCCAAGCGCCAAACGAGGCAGCTTCTAGTACCATTTTTATGTATTTGCTTGGACACCCGCCGATTCCGAGACGGATGCTCTAACCACTTAGGCCACCAGAGCGGTTGTGGTTATGGAATATATCTAGAAGGGTTATGAGTTAATACCTGAGGCATATCTACAAAGGTTTTGGAATTGTGAAAAAGAACGTGGACGAACCTATGCCGAATTTGCAAAGGAGAAAGAACAACTTGGTGGTACTCAGACAAGAAGGTTGATCGAGATTACAATAACCTCAGACGGCTCATATTAATAGAAGATTTCAAGAACTGTATCCAAATTGGTGTAAAGACGCATCATGATGGGTAAAGTTTTGGAAAATGCTGATGACTTTTCCTTGGCTTACAAAGTTTTATTTGCCAATAAGTCTTCCTCCCAGCAGTTATTTCGTAAAAATCACCTCAGTCTCAAACGAGTACTTCCAAATCTCAATCTGTCAAAAGTTTCAAATCAAACTTCTGATAAGTGTAACGTATATGTAATTTAATTGCTTGTGTGTTAGTTTTAAATTCTCTTTTATTTTATTTTTATTTTCATTACATGTTATTGTAATAACTTTATTCACTGGATTTGATTTTTTTTTGGAAGGTTCAGTTTTCTGTTTTGACTTGATAACAACGCAGTTCGATTGCTACATTTTTATTTTTAGCTAACCTAGTTCTTGACCTTGGTTGCGATTTTGTAAACATTGAGTGAAAATGATTAGTCATTTCCAAGGTCATGTTCAGCCCACGTGTTCGTCTGTTGTAAACAGTTTTATTTTTAAATTTATTTCCAGTGTGGGAATCTAATTCTTAGATAGGGCTATTGTAGCCTACGTGGAAATTGGATTTTTTTTTTACTACGCTGTTCAAGTTAAGTGACCACGTGAGCCATCATGTAATCGAAAATCGCAGATTAAAACAGACATTTTCTAGTGGATTTGATCAGTCGTAAAATATACCATCAGGCAGAAAGGTATTCCTGTTGTTGCCATTTGAATTGAGTTTTTTTTTATTTAAACTAATTTATTCACCCTGGAAAATACTCTTCTTCAACGAAATTCTTGGACAAAGACATTCACTAAATTATTCGGAATCCAAAAGCCGGAATTATATTCTTCGTGACTCAACAAGTAACTGTTGACACATCAACACAAACTGGTTATAGAGGACGTCATCGCCTTCCATAGTAGAACTTCATCGAGACTCGAACTTGGATTCAATTAGAACTTTTAGTGATGGGACTTACATTTTTCAATTCTAGGATTAATTTTTGGATTATATTCACAAACTGTAAGTCCTATTTCATATTTTTACCTTGTTTTCTAGGGAAATAAATTATTTTGTTAAATTTACAAAGCTTGTTGACTTCACTCTTTTCTTTTGTCACTTTTGTACGAGCCTACACGTAACATAAGATTGACCAGAAATCTTATCTCTTCCTAAACGCTCTTATTGTAAAATCAAAGTGCGCGTCATTTATGATTGCCATGGGTTGAAAACTAACCAACAGTATAAAAACAGAACTGTTCCAAATGCTCTTATTTCAATCAAGTAGGTCAAAGGCACAGTAGTGTATTTAAAGCAACCTATTTGTTGGGTCAATCACTCATTGTCGAACAGGAACAAGATCCTGTGATCTCCTGTCTTTTTCAGAGAGCTATTAGCGAAACTGAAGCAACACGAGTTACAGCTTCTTACTTTGTGAAAATCGGTTTATTGTGAGAAAATGAAGACCATCTGAGGTACCCAAAAGTAACGAATGGGCACTGAGATGTCAGGTTGTCGTTCCGAGGTCAAATATCGACAGGAAATTCATTGTCTAGCCCATCAAATTCCCTTAGCAGGTCATCTACGAGTAAATAAGACTTATTTCAAGATCTTAAATCAATTTTATTGTCTGAAGTGAAGCAGTAATGCTCCTAAATACTCTAGAGCTTGTCCAAAGTTTCAGATGGTAGGAACACCCAATGAGAAGATAGTTAAGGCTCATATGCATTTGAGAAACCATTTGTAGAATAATGGTAGAGTGCGTTGGTACCACACCTAAGACCAGGTGCGTCCACAAGATTTTCAGAGGCAATTCCTTTTAGTAAAGATTTGATAAAGTTCTTTTACTCTTGTTGACCTTTCCAGATCTGTCCAGTCTGGTCATGTCTCAAAGTTTATGTCTGGAATTTTTCAACCCGTTCATACATGAATTAGGGCTACAACAGCATAAGTCAAGGGACTTTAGAAAGGCATCTTCAAACTTTGGAAAACACAATTCTGTTACATTGCTTTGATACAGGACAGGATTGGGATGAGGGTGTTAATTTGCTGTTGTTTGCTGTTAGGTAATCAGTTTAAGAATCTTTGACTTTTAGTCCATAAGAACTGATTTTTGGACGCACTATCTGTGAACCATTGAAGTTATTAAATGCAAAACTTCTTTGAATGAAGATTCCAAGATTAATCTTTTTGACTACGTCTCTGATTTCAAATATAATTGTCAAATGCGTGTGAATTAGAAAGAACTAAACTTCACTCTGCTCTGTCAAAATGAAGTTAATGTATGACAGAAATACAAGGGAAAGGGGTTTTCAGCCTCATGATCAAGTTCTGGCTCTCTTGCCCATACCTCAAAATCCCTGTTCAGGTTACGTTGTATGATCTATGATCCTTGTGCAATTGAAAAGAAAGCATTTGCCTTGAATTATATCCTTGTAATAAATTTGGAGTATATAGCTTTTCATTGTGTGAAATTCTTATATTTTTGTGATTACTTGTTCGATTACGAGAAGTCGGTGCTGGGGACATAGTCCTCAGCCCGAATAAGTAGCCAATTACTAGAAGCAACGTCACGGAGTGAAGTGTTGGTGAGACTGTATGATGGCATATTTTAGTTTTAGTGAGTTCAGCTCAGAGCTGCATAAGTGTCCCTGAGCTCAGTAGCCCTTATTAAAATCTAATTGTGTGGATTGATTATGTGACTTCACGTGCAGTATTTGTGATTGGGGACTGGTAAATTGCACAGTGGAATAATCGAAAAGGGACTGTTCTGTCATCATTGGGCGACGTTTAATGTTGCTATTATGGTAAATGTGGTGTGGAGTTACAGGAGAAATGGGGCTTAAAATCATAATTTGACTGGCCTAAGGTCGCGTAGAAAAATAGTTCTCTGTATTAGGTGTTTGAGTTGTATATTTTCACGGAGTGAAATACTGGCGCTACGTTACAGAAATGTAATCAGGAGAAACCATGCAGTTGTGAGGTTGGCAGGCAAATTGTGAAGTTGTGAGATTTGTAGTCATGTTTTAATTAGAGGAATATTATGTATAGTCTGAGCGCGTAGTTGTATAGAAGTCCTTGGAAATCAGGGGAAAACAAGTGACTTCTGGTGATTCACGACAGGATTGAAATCTCTCGGTAAACAAACCCCCTTTGGCGAAGTGATAACAGCGCTAATTATTCAATTAATTTAGTTGTACCTGTCCAGTATAGTGAGGATGCAATCTGATTGTAGTGACTTTGGTTTAATCAGTCTTCGGAATACAGCAGTATTAAATCAATCTGGACCAGAAACTTTCGTGTCTACAACAGCAGGATAGAAGTAAACTAAAACAACTCGTAAGTGAATATGAGGACTTGTTACTTGATGTTCTTAAAGGAACAAATATCTATTATGACTTTGAAACTGTAGATTCTACTGTGGTGAACATCATCCTTATAGGATAAATCCTCTCCAGCAGGAGTATTCTATGAAAGAAAGTCAATATATTTACTGGAGAATGATTTTTAAAACCAAGTAAAAGTAATTAATGTTTACCATGTATTTTGTGCCTAAACCAGATAATATAGTCCGTATGTGTACTGACTGTAGAAAAGTCAACTGTGTCTCTCAAAAGGACTCATTTCCAGTGCAAAGAATAGATAATTGCATCGGAAAAATTGGAAATGCGAAATGTATCACCAAGTTTGGCACGTTAAAGTAACTCTGGTGAATTCCAAGCAGGAAACAGTAAAATAAATTTCTGCATTTGTACCTCCAGATGGATTTGATCTAAATAAAGTGAGGCCGTTTATTGTCAAAAATTCTCTGAATATTCCAGCGATTAATGAACATGATAACATATGTTCAAGATACCTTTGACACATACATCGATGACCTCATAATCTGCAACGATGTATGGAAAGATCAATTGGATATCATTCAAAAATTCTTCGATCGACTCAGTGATGCAAATCTGGCGGTTAATGTAGGTAAAAGTGAGTTTTTGCATGCTTGTGTCACATTTTAGGACATATTATGGGACAAGGTCAAGTTAACCTGTAGAAGAGAAGGTCAAGGCTATTGGAATTTCCAGTACCTATTAGTAAAAAGCAACTGATGTAACTTTTATGTATTTCTAGATATTATCCGAGATTTTGCTCATTATTGATGACTCTCTGAAACTTGTTGAGTAAGAAATCCAAGTTTCACTGAGCTGACAAATGTCAGGAATATTTTGACAAATTAAATGCCATACTTAAAATTACATCAGTTCTTTCGGCTCCAACGTTTGGTCAATTATTTATAATATCCGTTTATGCCAGTGATACAACTTGTCGGTGGAGTATTGATTGAAGAAAATAAAAATAGTGTGGATCATAAAGTGTGCATTTTGTCTAACAAAAATTTAACAATCACCAGATACATTAATCCACAATCGAGAAGGAATGTTTTATTGATACTAGTTTTGCAACACTTTGAAGTGTGTACTAGTTTAGTCCCTTCTTCAATTAATGTATTCAGTGAGAGCAACTGCCTTAATTTCATTACCAAAATAAAAACAACAAATCAGAGACTGTTCGAATGAAGTGGAGTCAGATGCTACACGAACGCAACATTGATATTAGATACATTAAAGGAAAAGATAAAAATGTGATAGCAGACGACTCTCACGAGTTTGGAAGTACTATATTGCTTTATTTTGTGAATATTTTGTGTAATTTAGCCGAATATCGTTCGTAAAACATTTCCTATGTAATTTTGATTATTTTGTGTGAATCTTTCTTTCTGTTTATGAGGGGAGGTGTTATGTATATCTATTTTGTGTGCTTAATTTTTGCCTTTGATTGTAGATTGTACTTTACGATAATGGTAATTTGCAGACAGAATATTTCCATGACTAATTTTTGTCGATGATTAAGAACTTTCAAAAAACAGACTTATTTATTTAGCATGAGTTCATGTTCAATCCTCATTAACAGGAAATCTTCACATTCTATCATGTTTTGGGTCAAGAGGAAATGTGTATAAATAGGATTTGATAAGCAAATAATTCATTCCAGTTTTATATCAGTCTGTTTGAATCCTTGATCAGAGTTTGTACTTGTGTCTTTCAGATATATTTCAAGAGGAATTATTTAATTTTTTCCTTATAAGTGCTTAATACTAATTGACTTTGGATCAACATATTATTGAGAATTCATTCAAAGACATTCTGGAATGCATCATTGGGGTACGTCAGGACATTGAAGACTATTGGAATTCGTTCGGAATATTCTATATTTTTCAACTTGTGATAGCACATTTAGGATTATTTTGAATTTAATTCACAGTACCGTAAGTATACTACTTAAATTTTCACTTTGTTACTTGGAAAAATAAATTATTTGTTAATTTTACTGAACTTTTTAATGTACCTTCTTACTTTAGCATAGTCTAAGACCTAGAGACGTAGCAGTATATAACCATATTATTCATCCAGAACAATAGCGACAACAATTCATGAGTGACGTTGACCTTTGCTGCTGAAAGTATTGGTTTAAGGCTTAAATAATACAATGCAAAGAAACAAATTACTCCCTGTAGGGATTCCACTAAAAAGTTACCAGCAGTAGCAGCATAAAAGACATAATTCTTTTTTACGGTAGCACATGCATGTTCTCCTGCGCAAAGGCAATGGAGTAAAGTTCATTGCCCAAGGATACACTGTTGGTAGGATAAGAACCAGCATTATTTCTGTCGCGAGTTTGACAAGCTAACCACTTTTTATTTTTCTTTTACAATTTAAAAAGGATGTAAAATGGGAAGCCATTATTATAATTTTATAAACTGCGCAAGCAGGCAACTATGAATTTAATCATATATTCCTATAAAGAAATATTTGTTGTGGTTCCAACTAGTCGCTAAATGCTTGCATAAACCTCATGTTTTAATCATACTAAAATAATATTTATGAACTTAGGCATGCCTTACATCAAGAAAACCACGGAGGAGTAAGGTACAATGATAATTGTGTCATATTACGGAAATCACCGATGAGTATGTAAGGTACAATGATAATTGTGTCATATTACGGAAATAACTGATGAGTATGTAAGGTACAATGATAATTGTGTCTTATATCACGGAAACCACCGAGGACTGTGTAAAGCACAATGATTATTGTGTCTTATTGTGTCATGGAAACCACCGACGAGTATGTAAGATACAATGATTTTTGTGTCTTATGTCACTGAAACCACCGAGGAATATGTAAGGTACAATGATAATTGTGTCATATTACGGAAATCACCGATGAGTATGTAAGGTACAATGATAATTGTGTCTTATATCACGGAAACCACCGAGGACTGTGTAAAGCACAATGATTATTGTGTCTTATTGTGTCACGGAAACCACCGAGGAGTATGTGAAGTACAATGATTATTACAAAGTAATTTTGAAGTCACTTTTGGGTCAAGAAATTATATGAGACAACCTGCAAAAACGTCATTATTTCTGTCATAAATGTCATACTTTGCATAATTGCTTAAAATATATTTAGAAGAGCAATTACCCACCCCCTTAGAAGAGGCCTCAGCGATTTGTATGAATATTCGACACAACTGTGAATTCTATTTAATTTTTTTCACTCTAAAAACTAACGTTTATGTCCCCGTCATAGCTATGAAAGAGTGATAGTGTTAACCATGCCCCTTCGTCTTGTCATTCACGTTCTTCACACATTCATCGTTTGTGCCACGTTAAAAGGACAGTTCTTAATATTAACTCGAGGATTAGCAAATCAAAATGTAAAGCATATAACAAAGGCGTTCCGGACAATTTGCATCATTTAAAATCTGTACCTAATCATGTGCATTATAGAAATAAAATATCACATTAATTCAGTGTCTTTCTATAATCTTTAATTTTAAATTGTGCTTAATTTGTTTTTTCTTTCTTAAAAATTTTTTTAAAAACCAAGGAAATAAAAAATATGAAATCAATGTCGAATTTAGGTTTTTAAAATGTTTGAGTGGAGAGAGTAAAGAACCACTTGATTTCCTCGGACCATTATTAGAACTTGATTTCATCAAGCACTTTGTCATATATTTGCATCTACGCGCTTGTTCCCTTTTTGTTATAACATCCTTATGATAAAACATAAAGGAAAAAACATTTACAGTCTTTTCAGAAAACGTAGAATGAAAGACATTTGTTTTCATAATTGTTATGTATATATATATTTTTTTGTAATTCCTGGCACGTGATTTTGTTTAATTTTTGTAAGTTCTATTCATGGTTGTAAATTGTGCAGAATATCATTGGTTTGATTTTGCCTACGTGGCCTGAGTCTGTTAAGAATATAAAATTACATAGGATCTATAAGTAGATGCTGACGTATGTGGTGACAATTACTAATAATAATCCTAACGATAAGACTGAATGGCAAGTTGGAGGCAAAATAAGTAGTAAGATCCGTCACGTGGGTACATTGTGAAATATAGCTGCAATAAGGAGAGAACTGAGCAATCAGATCATTCCGATTTTGGAGTCATCCTTATTTCTTGTGTTCCTTTTGTAATTCTGCAGATGTGGGGGATGGGTTATATTATTCGAGATGAAAACGTTTCTTCAGTGGAAATAGACAGTGCTCATTATTTGGACTATAATATTATTCTGGAATTGTTGAGAAGGAGTTCTGGACAACGCTATCTTGACAACATCACCACTCCTGGCGGACCAATACATTTCCGGTGTTTAAATTAATACGGAACGTTTCCTTCATTTGGGCTTTCATAGAACTTTGTCAGGATTATTTTGGATTTACTTCATAATACTGTAAGTTCCTCTCACATTTTCATTTATAACTTTCATAAATAAATTCTTTGTTAAGTTGTACAAAACTTGTTCGTTTTGCTTCTTTCTGTTACATAGTTTATGACCATAGAGTCGTAACGTATTACATAAACATTCTACTTTGAAGAGTCTTACTAACCACGTGTTACATACAGTAAAACGTGGTTAGTAAGAAAACATGCCAATGTACGTTTGGCTCCAAGAGTAACGATGAAATTAATTATTTAACAAAAAAAATCTATGGAGAGCGTAGAATTTCAATATAGATAATTTTTTATTGTAACGCCATTTTATCATATTTGCTTTAATAGATTTTAATGATTTCTAATCTTAATCTGGTAGAAATTTTGTTTTAAATTGCATGTGACTGTTGATTAAATTATGGATAATTCATCATATCTTTCGAAAATACAGAAATCATCTATATTTGCATTGTTTGTCTTCTGTACAGAATAACGAAATGATTTTAAAAAGCAGGCAATTTCGAAAACTGTTATCTTGTGTGTTGATCGCAACAAGAAAAGATAAATTGCTAAAGCTAGTACAAGTTGAGTAGACTAATGCCGTGGAAGCCTTGTTTAATCGATCACAAAGCGTGTAATTGGCTTAAAGTTTCCTCGATCGTGATCGATGTTAGAAGAAAAAAAGAAAACACTTCTCCGGATTAATTGAATTTTCAGAGTTGATTGTCTAATTAACGTCATCTTAATGATCTGATAAAGCTTGGAATTACTGCTTCTTAATAAACGCCTTTATCCACTTTTCACTCTATCTCGGATTTACTGCGTTAATGCATAGCAGTCCATGCCAATACAAAGGCTGTTTCTCTGTCTCTATAATAGCAGGGTACAATATAATCCATGATGTACAAATGAAAGGCAAAAGTTGACTAAAGCACTAGACTAGCAGCCTAGCATTTATCAAGGCCTTCTATACTTTTAGTACGATTCTGTCACGTCCCACTCTGTATAATCAGTACAATTAAGAACTTCATTTTCTTTAACGTTGAATGTTGATACGTTAAAACCCTCTTAGCAACAAACTGGTAGTAAATTGTATGTTATAAAGCAAATAACTTGACATGATGAAAGGGTTGTTTAAAACATGATCATTTAATGAAGTCTTTATCTAATTCTGAATTCATAACAAAATTCGAGTACAAGCAATAATCTTGCTGTATATAAATTTTAAAAATCGTTGAATGTAAAGGACAGTACTTCACCGACTAGACTGAATAATGTAGACTAAACACGAGCGATAATCATGGCGATTTCTCTAAGCATGAAAACCTGATAACGTCAGAGCTGTAATCATAGCAACTAACTCAACATGTGAACTTCAAAGCGCTAGTCAAAGCAACTAACTAAAGACGTGAATTTCAAAGCGCTGGTCATAGAACAAATTACATGAATTTCAAAGCGCTGGTCATAGCAACAAGCTACACAAGTTAGTCACAGCAATTAACTAAACACGTGAACTTCAAAGCGATAGTCATTGCATCTAAGTACAGAAGCAAATAACCCAAAAAAAATCATAGGTTGAACTTTTGAATAAATTTTCTGCGTTTAATAAGTGTTTGTGTGATATGGTCATATGACGTGCTTGGTGTGGTTTCACTTGCAAATTTTTCTGTTGCGAAAAATTGATGCAATTTATAAGATCATTAAAGTATACTTTTCTGTTATCCAGCAACACCAAATTTCGAATGTGATCATATCACGGTATAACGTTTCTTTTGTAAAACAACAATATTTCGAGGAAATGAAAACTTTCAATAGATGGATAGATAGTTCGGTAAAGTAATTTTACAAAAGGAAAGATTCCAAAAGAAAACTGATGGCAACAAACGTTTTCAAAGGTAAATTGATCTTTATTGTGGAATATTTTGTTCCGACTATGACAGCAACTTCCCAGCATCCATCTTGTGCATTTCCTTTTAAACAGTGTTATTTACGAAGATATTGTCATTCCGCCAGATTGCTTTTCCTGTGAATATATCAGAGGACAGTCCGTAAACATTTTAAGGAGAACGATTTTTTAATGTAGCAAAACATTAACGAGATTCAGACATAAATAAGACAACGTTAGAAAATAAAGATTTATATTTCATACACACTCCTTTCATTCATATATACCGACAAA
>JAECUM010033486.1:0-34955 GCA_016617855.1 Megalonaias nervosa
AAAGCAATGGAATCTGATGGATTGTTTCATTTTCCAACGTGACTGGAACACGTTTACTGTGCAGTGAGTTTCCTTTTTACAGGAAAAAAGATTATGCTTACGATCTGTACCGATGGTGCTAAAGACATAAAGTTTTACCAACTTTGGATGTACTGAGTAAATGTACTTCATCATTTGTTACGTGATTGTGCTATTTTTTTCCACTGAATTCAGACCTATATGACCTGTGACAAAATTACTGAATATTTTAAATCTGTTTGTGTGCATATTTTCGATGGAATTACTTGTATTGTGGATTCAATGAATGTGACGTGATTCACTGGTGAGTACACAGTGTTGATACTTTATTCATTGCTATACATTAGACATGTATATATAAACAGTATACATGTATATGTAACAATGCGTGGTTCTCTGAATAAAGTAAATTATTAGATATGCCGTCTTTGTATTCACTACAGGTGTATTTCTCATTTAATATGCTTCGATTTAAGATGATAACTATGCCAATGAAGCATGTATTTTTGTGCCCGTATTTATTACCTACACCCCTCCCCCCCCCGCACATTTTTTCGGGTACATGCATCATTTTCTTCAGCTAACTGACCTGGTTGCTTATAACACGGTTCGGTCTATAACACGGTCGGGTTCTATGGTTCCCAACTACCGTGTTATAGCGGGGTCACACTGTACTTAGCAACAGATGCCACAGGAAAGTTACAGTATCTCGCTGGTGTGTGCGTTCGTAAGATCAAAGATCGATTGTGTCAGCGTGTCACTAGAAACATAGGAGGAATGGACTAGGGAAACAAGTTGCAGCGGAGATTGGATTATCTCAAAGAGCAATTGCTGTAGAAACTTCGCATAAACGAGAAGAGATAACCACTATAACGGATTTGCCACAAAGTGTATAAGAAACAGAGTACCGAGAAGGACAATCAAGAGGTCTAATACAAGTGGGACTATATGTTTCTTTTTTCTTTTCTTTGGAATGTTGAATATTTTCATTCAATCAATGTTGACAGAAAGAAATTTCATCTCCATGGAACAAAGATCCATACATGTATTAGAGGGACCGTTTATACTAATGCTGACCTAATTGCATACTGTTTGGACCTTTTCAATACATACAATATCGCAAGTGGTTTGGTGGACGATGAAAAGTTTACAGGATTTTTTATTGATTTTGCATGAGATGGCTTCGGATCGTTTCTTGAAGACTGTCTTCATGGATGGTCGTAAGGCGCCGAAAGAATCGATTTTTTAAAAGAAGATACAGGCGCTCCAACAAAAACTGCAGACCCCAGTAATTTAATCAGTAACTTAATCGAAGATCGGTGATTACAGCATCCATTCGAGTGTGATATCTGCGAATGAGAATGTGAGGACAATCCACCTATAGCCAAAGAAAATAGTTTTGCAAGTGAGAGCTGTAACTTGTGGTATCATTTCGGATGTGTTGGACTGACTGGAAATGAACCGTTCATCCAACGCAAAAACTCCGTATGGGAGTGCCAAACATGTTTCATGGCTTCTTTAAAAGGCAGGGGAAAGGGTAAGGGGAAAGGCAGAGTAAAGGAGACATAGGTTCAAAAAAAATAAAACGAATGTACCTCAACCATCAGGAGAAGCAAAACAACTCTGTAGGAAGTCAAAAGAATTTGTGTGATGATTTAGAATTGGGTAAATATTGAAATCGTGTCATACATTACTCAGAAATCGCACACCACATTGTAAAATAAGAGTATTTTTCTGATACATTTGCAATAGTCATACTCATAATAAAAATGCAGTACAAAATACGAATAAATGATACGTTTATTTCAATTGTTACGTGTCTAGGCTCGTACAAAAGTAACAAGAAAAGAGTGAAGTCAACAAGCTTTGCAAAATTTAGCAAAATAATTTATTTCTCTAGAAAAACAAAGTAAAAATGAGAAAAACGACTGACGGTTTACGAATCAAATTAAAAAATAATCCAAGAATTAAAAAATACAAATCCTATCAATGAAAAGTTCTAAATGAATCACAGTTCAAATCCCGATGAAATTCAAGATGGAAGGCGATAACGTCTTCGATAGTCAGCTTGTACTGATGTGTCGACAGTTCTTTGTTGAATCACAGAAAATAATAATCTAGTTTGGAATTCTGAATAATTTTCAATAAATGTCTTTGTCCAAGAATTTTGTAAGGAGCACTTATATATATATATATATATATATATATATATATATATATATATATATATATATATATATATATATATATATATATTTCTCCAGGGAAAAGAATCATTAATTCCAAAAAATAAAAATTCAACTCAAAATGGTCACAACAAGACACCTTTAAGTGTCGAAGTTTTTTAGCCCAACTGGCTAGTTCTTCTCAAGAAAACAGTTATACAGTAAGTTAAGACGCAAAACAGATTCCCGTATGAGGTTCACGTGGTCACCTTCTAGAACAACGGAAAATATTTTTTACATGCTAATTATCACGTATGGCCTTGATTCCACTGAATGAATCTTACTCTTAGATTGAATTTAAAAACAGTTGTTTACTAGAACTCTATCTGATTTCTGAATCAAGGTCAGAAAATAGGTACAATGTTTCAACTACTGGTTGTTTATCAGGTCAAACAGAACTGAACTGAACTTCTAAAAGAAATATCAAATCCAGCAAAGTTATGATTACAATAACAAATAATGGAATAAAATAAAATTTAAAAAAATAAAACTAACAAACAAGTAATTAGATTACATATATATCACACTTCCCCCATAAAAGAAAAAAAGAAAGATTTATTTAATAAAGCATTCTTTTTACCATAGATTAATTATATATGAGGTTTAAAAAGATAACATAAGAAGAACTTTTATAAATTACTCAATGTGTACATGAAATAATATTTCCATACACGGGAAAGTGTATCTGCTATTAAATTGTCTTGTCCCTTGATGTCTGCTGTCAATATTATATTCCTCTAACAACAAACTCCACCTTAATAATCTTTGAGTTTTGTTTTTCATCTTGTCGATGAAAGTAAGGGAGTTGTGATCACTAAACACAACAATCGGACAAGGAGCTGAACTAAAGTAAACTTCAAAATGTTGCAATGCCAATATCAAAGCCAAACTTTCCTTCTCGATTGTTGAATAATTTCTTTTAATGCTTATTTAATTTCTTAGAAAAATAGCACACTGGATGATCAACACCATTTCTATCTTCTTGAATCAACACTGCTCCAGCCCCAACATCACTTGCATCAACAGAAAATTTAAATGATTGACTGAAATTTGGAGCTGTAAGAACTGGTACACTCTCAAGTCTGGCCTTTAACTTGTCAAAAGCCTCCTGACATTTTTCAGTCCGAAGAAACTTGATTTTCTTGCTCATTAATTTGTCAGGGGTTCAGCACTATTAGAAAAGTTGGAACAATTTCCGATAGTATCCAACCATACCCAAAAATCGTATCAGTTGTTTTTATTGACAGGAATATGGAATTCAGAGATAGCCTTCACCTTAGCATCTATAGGTTCAGCATGTCCGTGTCGCTCGATATGTCCTAGAAATGTTACACAAGCATGGCAGAACTCACTTTTCGATAAATTGATTTTCAAATTTGCATCAGCGAGTCTGTCGAAGAATTTCCGAATTGTTGCTAAATGTTCTTTTCCAGGTGTCGTTGTAGATGATAACATCATCTATGTAAGCATCACAATTATCTAGACCAGAGGTTATCATATTCATTAAACGTTGAAAAGTACTTGGCGAACCCTTCATCCCAAGGGGCATCACTTTATATTGATAAAGTCCATCTGGAGTCACGAATGCTGAAATTTCCTTTGCCCTTTCTGTTAGTGGAATTTGCCAAAATCCTTTCAGAAGGTCAAATTTGGTGACCTACCTGGCATTTCCAATTTTATCAATGCAGTCATCGATTCTTGGTAATGAAAATGAATCTGTTTTTTAGTCACACTGTTCACCTTCCTATAATCAGTGCACATACGGAACATTTTATCTGGTTTCGGAACAAGTATACATGGTGAACTCCAGTCACTTTTACAGGGCTCTATGAAATCATTCTCCAACAAATACTGAATTTCCTTTTCAAGTATTCCTGTTCGAGTGGGTTCATCCTTTATGGGTTTTGTTTCACAGGTGTGGAATTTCCAATTTCAACGTCATGAAAAATTTTGTTTGTTCTCGTAGAAACATCTGGAAATAAGTGATCGTATTCAAATAATAGCTGTTTAAGTTCATTTCGTTATTGTTGTTGCAAATGTGAAAGTTTCTGGTCCAGATTATTCATAATTTCTGAATTTCGAAGAATTGTCACTCCTAAATCAATACAGTCCGATTGCATTCCTTCACTTAAATCCTCAGTGAGTGGGACAGGTAACTAAATTATTTGCATGATTTACCTGGCTATCTCTCTCAATATACTGGTACTCCATTAATTTATTTAGATCCCAGGAGTACTATTATTATAATTTAACTCATCCATTTTCTTCTTTACTTTGTAATGGCTGTAATACCTAATTTGAAGAAAATTTTGAGAATGAGCAAGAGAAACAGTACTCCATTAGAAGTTCTCTCCAGTGAAGATCTGTCAAACCATAATTTTACTTTTGACTTGAATTGCCGGATGCCAAATTCAAGCATAACTTGCTGGAAAAATTCCAGACATAAAATTTGACCCTTGATCAGATTGGACAGATTTGGGAAGGCCAAATTGAGTAAAAAAAAAGAACTTTATCAAAGATTTTACTATTGTTTTAGTTTTTATATTCCTCGAAGGAATTGCCTCTGGGAATCTTGTTGACGCACACATAATGGTAAACAAGTATTGATTGCCTGACTTGGTCTTAGGTTAGGAACCAACACAATCTACCATTATTCTGCTAAATGGTTGGTCAAATGCAGGAATAAGTTGCAGATGAGTCGTAGGTATTTTCTGACTGGGTTCTTCTACCATTTGACAAGTATGACAAGATCTGCAGTACTTGCAAACATCACCTTCGATTTTTGGCCAAGAAAAGTGATTCAAGATCTTGTGATAAATCTTAGTAATCTCTGAATGACCAGCCAAAGGAGTTTCATCGGCCAGACTAAGAATTTCCTGCCTGTATGATATTGGAACTACAATTTGATAGTTCACTGACCATTCGTCACCAGCAGGGACCTCGGGAGGTCTCCATTTTCTCATAAGAATTCCGATTTTAATGAAATGACAGACAGGTACTAGATATTTCTCATCTGAAAATTCATATAAAATTTTCATACATGATACATTCTAAAATTCAAATTCTGGTAAACATTTTATTTTGTGGTACTACTTCCACCTGATGGAGTCCTGAAGAAAGACTTTATGACGGTAATGCGGAAAACACACATTGATTCCTCGGCTTATATTCATGGGATCGTCCTCGTCGGGTTACGCATTGGCACGATACTCTCCGTTGAATGGATATGTGTAGTTTTTTTTTAGTCTTCTTGCAATTCAGAGGCCATAAAAGACGCCTTGAGCACAGTCGAATCTAGCGGAAGGATGGAGTTACGTTTGCACTCCTTGTGTACAGATAAGGTGATTTCGTTTCATCATGCTTTATTATATTCTCATTTTCTTCTCCGTTAACTTTACATTATCGAAATCGTTAAGTATTTTATGATATTGCACTCTCGCGCAACTTTAGATTCAACTAATTTGTGCCCAATAGTGTATTAGGAACTACTTTGTAAACAAATCATGTACACTCTCGTAGTACATGCTTTACGTTTTGGTTGATTAAATTTGTTTCTGAATGAACTAAAGCAGCTGTTTCGTGGACTGCCACATACCAGCTGCTTTGGCACATTCCGCGTTAACCTTTTTGATACAATGTTTCAGATTTAGGCTAGCTATAGAAGCCAGACAGGGTCCTTACAAATGACATGCAAGTGACAAGGCATAAACTGTCTTCTTTAGCTGGTAATAAGAATGGCAAAAAATATTCTTACTGTCTTACATCCTGAATTTCCTGAAAATGTACTTTCTTAGTTCTGCAAACCTTAATTATATGAGCCACGTCATTGGTTCTCAAGCTTGATTACACATTTCGAAATTGTACTGTAATTTCGACTATATTCCAAGTGCAATTATATCCTCCTTACAGCACTCAAAATGAAATAAACATTAAATTCCATAGCGTCTTTTCGATAATTGCAATTGAAAGACATCATATATTTCCCACATTATGATTTCAAACATTCAATGACAGAACGGAAACACACTTGCAGATGTCAACACGCTTCTCCCTCGCTGCTTCAATCCGATGTATTTCATGTAGAATTGGCACAGACGCTGCTGAAATCCGATGTACTTCATGTAGATAAATCCAGTGCATAATCACGAAATTTCGTCGAATCGACAAACATATAAAAATCTATTCATTCCAGATCAAATGGAAAAGTTGTTGCTATGAGCAGTCGTTCACAATATGACTCCAAATTTCAATTGTAAGAAGAACCAAAACGCCATTTTCTTTCTAAAGTTGTGTCTAGCGCGTGACTAAGTTCAAATTGATCTGGGCGGAGTTATCTGCGCAATAATAATGTTGTAGTTGTATAATGACGAAACTGCGCTTGTGTATTTAGTTTGGAATACAGCATAAATTCAGTTACTTTGTTTCTTGTTGTGTATTTTTGTTTATATAATTAAGCATTGGGTCGAATAGAAGATGAGCATATAATAAAAAGGTTACTGTATTAGTATGGGAAAATATGAACTCGGTTTGTCGGATGGATATAAAATACTCCCAAGGTCGTACAGTATATCCATCCGAAAAACTAGTTCATATTTTCCCATACAAAATGCAGTAACCTATAATTATTGCTCAAACGTGAGACTCCTCTGCAATACAGACCTTTGTTGACTGACCAGTCTGTCATCGACAATACTGACGGACGGACGTCTGGCCATAGAACACAATTAATTTTACTATATATTCTCTACATTTGTTTCTCGGTACTGAACTTTCCACTGTGTGACAATCAATGCAAATCATATGTTAATCTAATATACCTTCAAGGATGACTTCACGGTGAAGTTCTTGTCAAAGGTTCACCTGCATTGTTTTGAAAGGCTTGACTGTAAACAAACCAACGTGCAATGGAACACAGATTTCACTTCCGGATCATCACCAAGACCTTGTTACTCACTGTACATTGTCGCCGAAACACACAGACAACCACACCATAAGTTCATATTTTAAAGAATAAACAATTGCCTTTAAATCCATACCAAGAATGCCTAAATCTAACTCTTGTATCACCACCAATCGGAGACAGGAAAAAAAATGCTAAAAAAATAGACTGGGACTACATTCGTGGGTACTGAACTGGAATTATTAATTGTGGCCTGATTCCGTCTGTTGTTTGAACAGCTCACTTATACATCCGGGTCAAAATTTAGACGGTAATAATTTTCAGGTGCACACAAGGCTACAGACTGGAGGGAAACCATACTAATGTGAATTTGTGGCAAATGTTTATGGAAAGGGGTGATTTGACAGGTATAAGAGCATCCAGGAAACGGCGATCAGCCTTGCTTATCGGCCTTGTTTAATTTAATTCATATAATCCATTGAATACGACAACTCGTATGCAAAAATTGATGAAAATAGTCTGATAAAGGGAATAATAATAAATATTATTATGTTTTGTAAATGTACAAGGTATTTATCAAATTTATGGTGATCATTTTCTCCAGTTAGGGGCCGGTCATTGTTTTGTCATGTTCGGTAAGCGTCTATCGACTCTGATGAACCGTACAATTTGAAATTTGAATGGATTGCCGAGCAAGAGGCTTAGTAACCTACCAGAGAAACACTGAAAACGGTCGGGACTTAGACAAAGACAAGATAAGACATTCGAATTTAACCAAATCTAGAGGATATCCAGGAGCATAGTGTAGGAACTTATTGTAATTAGAAGCAATAATTGATAGGCTGAGTTCAAATCCTAGCTTTGACCTTTAGTTTAAACTTTCACTGGTTCGTGCCTCTGAAATAAATGAAACATGACATTTAGTCCAGGGTATATAAATCAATCGTTCATGATGTCCCTGTCTTATCAATATTTATATCTGTAACATATTTTATTTATTTCAAACTCATATTAGCTGCAATAATACACTTACAAGTAAGAATGACAAAATTATTAAACAAAAATATTCATCTTGTATTCTGTTTTCTTTTCTTTGCAATTTTCGATAAAATTCTGATATTTATAGCTTAATGAATGTTATAACAAAGATGTTTTCCAATTATATCAAAATATTTAACTGGAAAAATTTCATTCTGTATTGTTTTCAGTTAGATTCATTATTCCAAAACTATTCTCATACCCGCCCATTTGTTTGTACCCCCTACCGATTTTAGAAACGAAAAGCATCAACTCAAGGATACAAAAACTGCGGAAAACTTAGTCATTTCATTCAATGTTTTATGATATGTAACCTGACTGGCGCCAAGAGGTCCCTCACACTGTTGAGTTATTGGTAGTTCAACGCAAACAGAAGTTTCCGATGTAAACAAACAGACTGCTCAGTGTCCATTTCTTGTTGCTAGTTTTATATAGTCTGTTTCAGCCAAAATTGTGTGTCCAGTATTTGCACTTTTTAGTTTTAATATTTCTACACCAAACTGAACAAACAAAGAAGGAGAACTCTCATCTACACATATTGAAAGAGACGTGAATCCCAAATTTACGGAATTATTCAGATTTTTTTAAAGGACGATGAACTACATCATATCTGTTGGTTGAGAACTTAGACTGGCCCAAGCCAATATGGCGACCATGTTGCTATAGAAACTCCCTTTTGATTCCAAATGCCAACAAGTTGACAGTGTGTGGGAACCCCTAGCAACAATCAGGTTAGAAATTAAAAATCAATGAATGAACTAAGTTTTGTGCATATTTTAATGTCCTCAATGCCTTTTGTTTTTAGAATGAGCAGGGGATACCAGTGGGATGGTGCGAAAATACTATTACACGACAAAAGAAGCGTATCTCACAGTAACCATGTTTTTGTATTGTCTTGGCCTTCATAACAATATGTTTTGGGTTTCCTGCTAATAAGAAGGACAAGAAAACCAACACTAACAGTGGCCCTGATTTAAACAGCCAACACTTGCTCCAGAGCCACAAACTTGTTGCAAATATGGCATTAGTCAGACTGGACATTTCCATTGTTTTCTATTCTTTAGATTGTAGTATGTATTTTATTTTGTCAAATATTTCTTAATCAGCACTTACTATCACTTTTATCACAAGATACTGACCCAGTTGATAACATCATTATCTTGAAACAGGTATGCGAGATTGCGAGAAACATGGGGCACAAATGAAGGAATGTCATGAAGTTAGGACAATTGATGATACTGTAGCGATGTACACAAAACACTGCAGGAACTAGACAGTATACAGTTGACATTACTTAAGAAATCCACTTTCAAACTTCTAATACAGTTTTGTTAGCCAACTGGTTTGAGCATAATGTAAAACGATTTGTTTGTTTTGAGTGAATAACAGAAAAAGATCATCTTTTGGGTTTTTCTCCCATTATATTTACTCAGTAATATTCAAAATGTTTATTTCTATAGGAATAAAGGACTGTAACATTCTGCAAGTTTTAACAACAGTAACCTGAAAATGTTGAATTAAAGGCAGCCATACAGATAGATATACATTAATTATATACATGGTGGCCAATCCAATACTCATTCTAAATAGGCTTTTCCAATTAATTTCCACAGGAACTTTGTGAGTAGCCTTGGTGAATAATATTAGTTCTGCATTCCTTTGTCAGCCTATCCAGATATCAGTCGTGGCATCAATAGTTTGACCACACATTGATTAACTATAAGATGGACACCGTATGTATCTGTCTTCTCGATTAATGATCAAGCTGTTCATGTATTATGATTTGTTTTTATGTAGCTGAACGCTGGCAGTTTTGTTTTGGGAGAATATCCCCTGGGTTGACTCGGTGTCCACCATTTGTGGTACTGTAAACTCAGTTGCTGAATTTGCAAGTGGATTTGAAAAAGTTATGGCAGGTTAGTGAAAACCCTATAAACAACAATGTAATTTTAATCGTGTTGGCTCCCACTTTAGTGAAAATTTCTTTTTATTTAAAAAACATTGAATATAATCTAATTCCTTTTCACAATTTGTTTCTTTTCTAGCTGTTATTTTTTGGCAGAACGTAGCATATTAATTTGTTATACCGTGATTGTTTCAGTGATTGACATTTTACATTAAAACTTGTTTGTTTATGCTGCAAAATGTTCATGGGATCAACCCATTCCAGTAGAATAGCAAAGCATTTCTGTCTTTTGTTTTTATAGCATCTTGTTTCAGTTTTATCAATATTCTGTATCAAGTGTTCATTTCATTGCTTATTGCTAACATCATTATATACACTCTTTATATTTTGAAAAGTGATTACAAAGCCATATATCCATATATCATGTCATGGTTTCATATAACAGCATATGCCTTAATTATTATTAGTATAATAATTTTAAGATATTTTAGGTATTATCTCTATTGTTAAACTGGCCATCTTTTACTTTTACCTAAAGCAGTATAAAAATTTTCAGCATCAATAATTTTTAATACTTTTGTCATTTTGTTTTCTTAATTTACCATAGTATTCTTGTCCTATTCAGAGAATATAAAGAAGTATTCTTATATTTGATTAAAACCTATACTTGCAAATTGTTGCAGACATTGTGAAGCTTCATTTTGTTGTAAATAATGAAGTTCCAACAGAAGTGGTGTCATCACAGTCTCCTAAAAGGCGTCAAAGAGTAACATCCTGGTAAAAACTCACATCTTATTTCACTTTGCTTAATAACCTTAATGTAGGCATAAATTTTGCAAAGTAAAGTTAGGAAGAGTCCTTTTTCTTTTGTTGTCCAAAAATCAGTGGTAAAGGTCATTGTAACTGCATTATAAAGAACCAGTTTTATAACTTTGTTTGAGTAATTGCCATTTTAAGGTTGACAGTATCCATTGGTCAGTACTTTTCAGAGTTAACCATGCCCAACTAGTCTCTAGAGAGGACTCTTAAACATGGTGGTCATACATGGTACTCTTTACAGGGATGGCCCTAGGTTTAAAAAAGTTGTTGCCCAAAAAAATGCCAACCTCAATATTTTGTCGCCAATTTTCAAAAATGTCGCCATTTTCATAATACATTACTCTCTGTTTATCTCATCATCCTCAGGACCAAGGTAATATTGTCGACATAAGTGGATGTTTAGATGGGGGTGGGGGGCTGAATATGAATTTGAAATTTCGCATAGAAGTGAAATTTTAAGAGATGATCTGTCATCAGTGACTAGGATTTACGCAGAGGGGAAAAAAATGGAAATTTTGATGAAATATAGACAACAAGTCTGAAATATACTTTTATATTGACATTTTACATTTGTTTAGTACACTCCACAATGTGTTTAATAATGTACATGCATATCCTCGTTCGCGATATCGCATAGGTCTTGATAAAATGTTTGGTTGAGAGACCTGTCACCTAACCGCATCACTACAGCAGCTGGGAGTGGACGACCAACAGTCAGTGTCCCGGGTCGGTAAACTAGAATGCATACAAATTTTAAAATACAAACGTCAAAAGAAAAAATAACAAAACTGCGTTAACCTGGTTAGAGACCTCGGTTTAGTACAACCCGGTTAGAGGTCTCGGTTTAGAATTATTGACGTTTGCATTTTCATTCTCATAGGAAGCTTTATTTTCAAAAACGGACTGTTGTAAAATGTGGTCTGTTCATCCTCCCTGCTGCTGATATTAGCAGGGAAACGAAGACATGTGAACCAATTAAAAAGTTTTAACATTCTTGCGAGATGTCCCACCTTCATTTAACTTGACGGCCAGATATGTTTTGTTCAGAAATATTAGAACTTTACATTGGGTTTAGATCGACATTGGTATCGATCATAATCATGAACATTTTTGTTGCAAACAGGAAATTTTCTCGGCCCAATAAATATGTTCCAATCACTACGAAAAATGAAACAATGCTTTTATTTAAGTTTGTTGCCAACTTTCTTTGATCAAAGGTCTTCAGCTTGCTTTGCTGAAGGTTCATGTGTTATTGAAGGCACCACTAAAGGCGTTCTTTGAAGGACCAAACAAATGCCTGTTTGTTATTGCTGCGGCAACATCAAATAGTTGTAAAACATTGGTGGAGACAGAATTGTTTTTCCATTTGCTTAGTATATATACAGAACGATCGGTGCTTCAAATGTAATCAGTTTTCATTGAAGTTTCAGCAACATTATTGTTTCTGGTACATTTTTCAAAAAGGAAACTAACTGCCATCGTCTGATAGATTGTAGACATTCCCGTTCCCACCTTCAGAGATGGTCGAATGTAGCTTGTCATGTAAAATGACTATTTGGGTTATATTACAACACCGAGTACTAAGGCCATACATCAGCATAAGCGGATTATGATATAGCAATGCTGTGTTAGGGTGGTTTGTCAATATGAACAAATAATTTGTTTATGTAACAATACATTCCAGAGCAATTTATATCCAGGTTTGCGGCTTCCTGTCATGGTGCCTTTGAATTTCTCAACTGCAAACCCAAGACTGTATATACAATTTTTAACAGCAAAAAATGTTGTAGCGAGAAAGATCGCCAGATGGTATATTTTGTCACCAATAAGGAAACAAAAATCGCAATTTGCGACATTGGTGAAGCCCAGTGCGATCCTTGCTTTTACGATACTCTTGTATGTTGAATGCTGCATGAATTATGCATATTTTAACTTTTATTTATTATTTATTCTTTCTCTTTCCAAATTTAACCTCTGTTAAAATCTTTGTGTTTGATTTAGTCTACATTTACCTGTATTTAGCAATCAGTTCACATTTGACTTGTTATATTATTTCCACTTTCTCTCTCTCTCTCTCTTCCTCATTTTGCATCTGACTTATTTTCTTTCAAGCAAGAGCACAAGTTCAGTCCCAGACAAAAATAAGAAGAAGACTCTCAAGTCTGACAAAAGTGTGATGCCATGCATATTACACCCAAATGAAAGCATCATGTATGAAACAGAAGTTAGTGTCAACTTAAGTCCTTTTATTTCAGTATAGGTATGATGCAGATGGCACATAATTTAGCTTTCTAAAGAAACATGACTTGGCTTCTTATACAATTATTTATTCTTTCACAAATATTTAAAGTCTTCATTAGCAAATATTCAGGTTCATATTTCATTACTTGTATTCAAGAATATCTCTTGACTACATGAATGTATTACCTCATCTGGCTATCAGCAACATGTAAAATTGTGACTAATGCTTTATTACACACTTTTAAGAGTTAATGTGGAAGTAATACTTTACCTTTTTATGACAATGCAGCAGGAATGCATGTAGAGTTATTGTTGGATACATGTGTGCATATTAATGCAATATTTATTTCAGATTCCACTGGACACAGATGCTTCATATATATGCTTACTGCGCCAACACAAAGTCGCGACGCCAGTTGATGCAAACTACAGAGCTTTTTTCATGCAAGATTTTGACACTACAAAATCTTTTCTTTTGGTAAAATCTTCCTTACCTATGTTTTCTTTTTTTTTAATAATAGTTATGATTTTTATGCTATTATTTCTCATATTCGGAAAGAAAGTATTCCTTGATATATTTATTTTTGTCTCTGCTGGAAGTGCTTAAAAAAATCATAGCCCATTTCAGATCGTGCCCCTCCTGTATTCTAATTGAGGTACCCATGAGGTTTATCGAAAAACATACCTAGTTTGCCTGGTGAACCTTCATCGAACTGATGAAATGCGTACATTTATTTTCCGGATGTAGATGTACATGCCATAACAACTGCTGCAGTGGCCTAAGTGGTCATAGCATCTGCCTCGGATGCAGGAGGTTGCAGGTTCTGACCACGGCCGAGTCATACCAGAAACTTATAAAAATAGTACTAACAGCTGCACTCAACATTAAGAGGTTAGTGGTAGGACTGGTCTGCCTGGTGTCAGAATAATGTGACTGGGTGGGACATGATGCTACATGTCTTGTGGCATGATCCCCCAGTGCTAGACATCACTTTAAACTGCCACACTGCAGACATCATAGAGGTGTGACTGGACAAAGCTACGTTATAAATCCTAATCGTACATACACATGCCATAACATGACATTTCATGCTAATAACACAAATTTGGTCGTCCAGAATAACTTTGTTCTGACCAGCATTCTCTCAGAGAAGTTTGAGTAGCAGTACTATATGTTATCTAGCGAGTCTACTTAATAATATTATTAACACTTGCATTACCTTCAAACCTCCTTCTCAGCCCTGTTAAATGTCCTATTAAATTCATATTTTATTTGGAGTATGTCATTTGCACCTTTGTGTGACAAATAATATTTAAAAAAAAGGGAAACTTTTGCATATGAAAAATGTGGTCAAGGTCTTGGGAATTTGAATTAGGCCTTGTGATTTTTAAAAGTCTTTGTCTAAGAACATATTTCTTTGAGCACTGATATGTGTATCTACTGACATTTATTCACCCCTGACGATCATAATAACAAATCTGATCCTGACAATGTACAGTTATAGTGTATGTGTAAAAAAAAAATAATGCTGTGGTGGCTGATTGTTTTGTTTGCATGACTAGCAGCCAGAAGGGTACAGATTTGGATTGATCAGATGATCCCAGTTTGGTTATGAGTGTGTTTTCCTAGCTCTAATTGCTGTGGCACTAAATAACATAATTTATGTTACTTGTGCAGTACAATACCCACATTGAACTAAATCCCCCTCCACCATCATAGGGTTATATAGTGTTATTCTCTGTCCATCCTTGCATTACTACTATATCAATTTTGCATGCAGGTCATTTCCTGCACATTGTTTGTCTTTTTATCATCTGTGAATGGAGTTGTACTTTTAACTTTTTTTTGTGTTTTCATGAAACATCATGCAAAACGTAAGTCTAGATTATTTATCAACTTTTCTTTTGCAGAGTTTATTGTACCTATGTTTATGTGTGTGTGATTTGGATTTGTAATGTAGCTTTAACAATTTTTCACTTAGATCTCTACGATGTCTGCAGTGTGACAGTTTATAGTGATGTCTAGCACTGGGGCATCATGCTGCAGACATGCAGCATGATGTCTCACCCAGTCACATTATCCTGACACCAGGCGGATCTGTCCTAACACTAACCTCTTAATGCTGAGTACCTAATGAGGCAGCTGTTCGTACCATTTAAATAAGTCTTTCGTATGACTGGGCTGCTGTTCAAACCCGCGACCTCCCACAGCCGAAGTGGACGCTCTAACCACTGGGCCACCGGAGTGGTCATACCTATGTTTGCAAATATATGTTTTTACCTATGTTTGCAAATATTTTGTTTATCTCTGACATTTTATCTGATAAAATATATAAAAGAATCAACATGCAAAATGCATGGTAGATGTTATTCATTTGCAAAAATTAAGTTGATAATGAGTGGAAGTAACACCATGGTATTGATTCCTGATTGTATGTAACACAATCTTGTTACAGATTTATAAATATTAACAATGTATTCATTTTTCTTTTAAAAAGAATTAAAAGAGGCATTATTTTTACAAGAAGTTTGTATTTATCACAAATTAATTTTGAATGTTATACATTTATGATCCTTGAATCACTTATTTGACTCGTGTCACATATGCTATTGTGCTGGTCAAATGGGATGTTGTGAAGATATGCAGCTGTTGGAAAAAGTTTGGATTAAAACAAAAAAAACAGAAAACATGTAAGTTTTTAGTCCTTTATTAGTGTATGTGAATGTCTTGCGTGCATGGATTCCTTTCTAATACTGCACATCATTCTAAGATTTTCAGAAGAGCCATTGCTTTGGGTTTCTCAAGCGCTCTAAATATTTTCCTGTTAAGTGTTTCTATTTACTATCCCTCTTTGATAAATATCTTGCCTGCATGCTGGTATCCCACACATTTTTCTGGCCTACTATATTAATCAAGTGGTTAGTAAATTGTAGATTTCTGAGTGAACTCTCTAATGTCAGCACAGAAGTGTCTGTAATAGTGCAATCTTAATAACACTGCTTTGTTTCCCATTAGATTACAACTTGTACAATAATTAACATACACATATAATTCATCTAGTATAAGGTTCTGACCATTTAATTTCAAAGGGGGTGCAGTGTATTTCAATTGCTGATTTCAATTTCTTTTCTTCTCGTTTTTAGTATGCATTTCCCGATGTTCTCATATTGCTATATTTTATTCTTTTCTTTTCTTTCAGAATAATTATATTGTTGTTCAAAGACGGATTGTGAATACTCCACCGGGCTTGACTCCTTTATATGTCTGTTCATGCAACCCTGCTGGTCAGCAGATGATAGACAATTTTTCCATATCATTGTCCACTAATTTACTAGAAGGTGTACTCGTTTATTGCTTTACCAAAATATAGTGTTATCTTGAAAGCATATATTAATATCTTCCTGTCTACATAAATTCTTGATTCTATTTTAAATGTAGCATATTTGTGTTATTGTGTATACCTTGACTATCATTGTGTTCCTTCCACATCTGCTCTATGCACGGTTTCTTGAAAGTGTACCTTGGTATATCTGTGATATAATTTGCATATTATATATTTGGATATTTTGTTGATATTTCCAGTGATTTCACATTTTGCTGAAATTCACCTTTATGTAATTTTCTAAACACCTATCAATACTTCAGATCTTTGTGGGTACATACAGATTTTTATGTTCATTTTGATGATAACAGGTCTAGATAGATTGCATTTATAATTATATGTTACTGCATTTTTTATGGGAAAATATTTTTTTTCGGATTCATACTGCACAGTCTTTGGAGTTGGGACAATTTAGAACATTAGTGTTTGACATTCTCTCTACAACAAAATGTAATGTTATAAACAAAGCATGACCACACTCTCCAAACAATTTCCTACAACAGCTTTAAAGCAACATTCATCAAGCGACATACAATACAGACAATGGAATTGAAGTCTGTTAACCAAAATGACTCCAGTTGTAGGGATAGTTGAAACTATTCATTTCTGCCAATTGACTGCAATATCTCTCGCAGATATTTAATTTCTACAGTGCTAGTGTATTGCCACTTAACATGTTTCTCAATATTAGAGGTTTTTGAAAATTATTAACAATTAAACATTTGTTATTGCAACTTCATTCCAGAATTTGACCCACCATACCAGAAGTGCTATCATATTCATGCTTTATAGTATGTTGCAAAAGATTTCTACAGCAAAAGTGGATTTTCTATGGAAACTGAATATGACAATGGTAATCAGTTTCAGATCATGGAAAATAACTCTGTAAATCAACTTTATGTTCATGAAGTCTTGGGTAAGTATGCTATAAACTCATTAGCCTCTGGAAGATGTTGTCATTTTCGCCTGAAATGCGAGTAGGAAACACATTTTGGGGGCTATTTCTGAATACATCCTAATACATTGACCTCAAAGACATTTCCGGTTACCCTAATGCCTATTTGTGCTAGAAACATTATTTTTCATTGGCTATTTCGCCCGCGCATGAGCAGAAGGTTTAAAATTAGAGGGGTTTTTTTTTCTTTCTTAACGGACCCATACTTTTTATATCGACACCTGTCTTTATTCCAAATGCCCATCTTACCCTACTTTTTGCAAAGGTTCGCTTGTCTGTGTGCAGTTCAGACTGGTCTGCCTTAGATCTGAGGCCAAAAAGTCTAAAATCCGGACACAAAATCGGATTCCGACCTCGAGCGAATTTTGGGTGGGAAAAACTCGGGTCCAAAAACTTACGTTTTTCCATCTGTATTTTGTAGTGCAACTAGAACGTCCAGATTATTTGGTGTCTTTGTAGAGCTTCATCTGTCTACCTTTCTATAATACCACTCACTTTAGTGTATCTTACATGACCTTGATGGTACAGTGCTCGGAAGTAGACTACTACCTCCTGCAGGGTAAACGCGGCGCCAGGGGTTAATGAGCTAACATACATTTTTTGTTCCTTATTAGATTCATTACAAATTTGTTTTCAACAGTTATATTTGTCACCCATTTTGGTTTCAACAAAGTTCTTTATTTAAAGTTTTAATGAGCCAATTATAGCACGTGGGGCATGCAAAATAATTATTTTTTTTTTAAATCCAGTATCTGCAAATTTTATATTCTTGAAATTAACATATTTATAGCTATTTATTTGTGTACTAGAAAATTATTAGAGTTGCATTAAAAGTTGCATCTGAGCAATTTTAGAGTTATGCATAGAATACTTAGACATTCTTTCAGATCATTACAAACCCATTAATCCACCCTCATTTTGTTTTATGGACATCTATGAAACACACCAAGTCTAATCCTGCTTTGTTACCTCCATATTTTAAAATATTTATATGATAGATATACATTTTATTATCAAAAGACATACCATAATTCTTATCTATCCTTCCTAAAAAATGTTTTTATGTTTGTTTCTTCTCTCTCTCTCTCTCTATATATATATATATATATATATATATATATATATATATATATATATATATATATATATATATCTCTATCTATCTATATATATATATATATATATATATATATATATATATATATATATATATATATATATATATATACAAATAAACCAACATGCACAATTAGCACACACATGCATTGTCCGTTTAAAGGAAAAATTTATTTGTTTATTTTCCTTTTAGTTTAAAGTCGTACTTTTGACAGTCTCCTTATAATCTTTTTGAAACAATATTATAGACCAGCTCACTACATATAAACCAATACAAAAAGCAAAATAAATCTTTTTAACCAAATGACAGTTAATTTACTACCTGTCATAAAATGTATACTATCATCGGCTTCATTGTACTTCGTCCTAAAACACATGTATCCAAAACTCAAAGAGGCTAATGATTCATCTTTATTTAAATAAGTTACACTTGAACTTTTAGATCTTTCTTTCGTTGCAGCAAAGTTAAAAATCATCAAAATCTGGAATGACCCCCTGACTTTGTAATCCAAATAATGGATTTGTCTCTGCAAGTTTACTGATTTCTTTGTTGTGAATGACTTTCTTGGGTGTTAATGTGTTCTACAGATATTTTGCGGCACACAAGGGCAGATTTTTTAAAATTCTTAAATCCTGTCACGATAGGATTGTTCACTTTTGCAGTCTTCGCAATCACGTGATCAGAAGTCACACCGGTAATCCCAATGGACATGCCGTATTCCAGTCAAGGGAATTATTTTCTCCATTTTTCATTAAAGTTAGATCCACAGTTACTCTTTTGTGCTCTGTTTCTTTCACTTTCGTGGCTAATGATTCTTAGTGCACGCCGTTTTAATCTGGAGATCACTTTCTAGTGCAACAAGCATTAAGGTTAAACATCTGGACGACATCTTGCTGAGCTCGATGGAAATCGCGTGAGAGCTCGTGAGATTAGGGGAAGCTATTCCGTCATAACATTGCCTATGCTAGTTTGGTTCTTTGTTTCGTATGCTCCGTATAGAAGAGTGCAACGCAGGGAGCATACGAGAAAGGGAACCAGACTATGCCTGTGCTCGAAGTATACATGATGCCATCCCTCATCCAAAGCATTGGATATTAAATAAATCATGATTGCATTTTGCAAATCCATTGCGTCAGAAAACATACGGCAACAAAACATCCGTCAATTTTCTCCAGCATGGGTCCCTGATGCGCATATGTGCATAAAACAAAACACTGCCTAACATCTTTATTACCTCCTACAGATTGACAAGTGCTTGTGTTTATTGCTTGATAAACATGCCACAGCAACCAAGTGGAGACACTAGCCCCCGTAACCAACCAGTTTCGGAAGTAGAAAATGTCATCTCCCCTCTCCACCTCCCAGCTGCGAATGAGATGATGAAGAAGACGACTTATATACCCCTCCCTCTTCCCAAGAAACCCTTCAATCATCAGAAATATCAGTCATCACCCAGTTGTTGGAGATGCCAGTCATCCAGTTTTCTCGGATGCCAGTCATTATTTAATGTGTCAGAAATGCCAGCCACCATCATAACGCAGACACGACAACCATTATGATTTTGTTGTAACTCTTAGGAAAATGACCCTTAAAATATGGACTTGCAGAATAAAAGCAAAAATTAGGGAATTATGATTGTTGCAGTAAAATCTGGATAATTAGCTCATCTGTGTTTGATTTGGATCCGTGTTTTGTATTAGATACAGTGGAGTTGGTCAGGGAACCAGACTAACCAGACAGTAGTACCTCAGATGCCTTAAACTGCATGTAATTTTCATGCAAAATGTCTGCATGATCAGACTGTTGATAGAGAATTTGCAAAAAATGGTGTCCAGCAAGTGATACATCTTGAAGACGAAAGGGATAATAAACCTCTTAAAAGTTAATAATCAGTACAGAACAATACAAAGGAATATTCAGATTCTTGTTGCAGGAAAGGCAACAAAAACATTTATTGGATATCGCGTGTCAATCTGATTATGTCTTCTGCACAAGGACTTGTATAGTTGATTACAATTTACCTATGAGTCATACATGTACTATATAATAATACAAAGGAGGACACTTCTCTCTCTTCTTGCACGACCTATTTAAGAACCAACACTGATATTTCAAGCTATTCTTCACGTAGTGTAATAAATTTTGTACGACTCTTTAATTCGAGCATTTGATTTTATTTGACTGAAGAATGTTTGAATAACTAGAATACCTTTTAGAAGTGCCAGACCATTATCTCATGCTACTGCTCGACAAGGTGATGAGGTGATGATAGTGCCTGCTTTATATGCAAGGGCAATGCACTGAATGGAATACTGGCCTCTTAATGTTCAACTGAAAATATGGCTCTTATTAGATGCAGTACATCATTTTTGGTTTACTAATGAGAGGGCAGTATTCCATTTGGTGCATTGCATAGCGGGTTCACTCTGGGGGACGGCTTCCGTGTAGCGTGAACCGGGAAACATTCTGAATTGTAATTCAGAGCGGCTGACGGTCTCCCACCCTGCCATTGCTAGAAAAGAACAATAACAGCCCCCCTCCAACCCACCCCCACACAAATCATGTGTATTATAACATACAACTGGCAACCCCCCCCCAAAAAAAAAACCAAACTACCACTCAATCCACTAATAAAGACCTGGAAGTATAACATACACCAGGTAAGAAAGCCTGCAGATAAGCATGAAGTATAACAAACACGTGTTAATGCAAAAAAATATAGCACAGACAAAAAGGCGAATATAGCACACACACACTCACACACACAATATAGCTTATATACACCCACATCATTATCATTATCAAATGGCTTACATTCTGACCCAAAGAAAGCCTCCTAACGACGAAAATTGATATGCTGCTGGTTTCGTGAACTAAATGAGACACCGAAACAAATTTAACAGCACAAAATTCATACAGGTACCATACCCTATATCTTTAATATTTTTTCGGAAAATAACTAATATGTTCGGTACCTAAAACGAAACATTTTCATTTTTTAACCCGGGAACATGTGCATCGGAAATGACAAGCATGTTCGGCGTTAGCAGCTCGCGTTAGATTAGGGACCGCCCCACTTGAAATAAGAAATTGGGCATAAATTAGAAACAAAGAGGTGACAGCCTAGGACGGATGAGGGCATTTAATGCGTCAATTTATCATGCGGCTTGCTTTGATGGCATTAAACACGGGCTATTCGCGCCGATTAAATAGCATGCAATTCCGCATTGATCGTAGCCCGATAAATCACCCCATCCCCCTCAAATCTGTGTTGGTGCTGATCGAAATATGGGTCTAATGTCACCTGTTTATTAAAATGTGGAATTTTGCTGCACGCAAATCTTTCCGAACACACCTGCGTATATAGTTATGACAAATACCAGCATTTTGCGATAGCCATATCTAGCGCGAAATTCAAAATTGCCACACGACAGTTTTAATGAATAATAATAATAATAATAATAATAATAATAATAATAATAATAATCATAATAATGTGGACTTTAGAAGCTCTAAGCGCTTTACAACATTTGACAATACTTAAAAAACACAAATAATGATATGATTACAAAAATAAAAACAAACAACACAAAATTAGAAAATAGAAAACATGCTGTAAATATTTAAGGTAAGGAAACATTATTAGGTCTGTAAGTCTGTTCTTGCAGTCGAAATAGGTGAGTGTTAAGAGCACTCTTGAATGAGATCACTGTGTCTTTGTGTGTAAGTTCAGTGGGCAATTCGTTCCACGTTGCTGGGCCCTGGTATGCAAAAGAACGTTGTCCATATGATTTCATTTTCATAGTGGGAATAATGAGAATACGAGTGTCAGAAGAGGAGCGTAAGTATCTTGCTGGTGTGTACCCATGGGTGAGGTCAGATAGGTATGTCGGACTGGAGCCCGTCAGTGAAATGTAGCACAGAAAACAAATTTTGTGTATAATTCTGGATCGAATGGATAGTTAGTGTAGGGTACAGAGCAGGGGGAGGCGTGCTCTGATCGTGGTACTCTAAGGATGATCCGAGAAGCTGTGTTTTGAACTTTATGAAGCCTCTGGAGTAGATATTGAGACGAACCAGAGAGAATTGAGTTACAATAGTCCAGTCTTGAAAGTACTAAGGAACACACAAGTGTTTTAGTGGCATCATCTGAAAGATACTTGCAAATGGAGCTGATGCGTCTCAGCTCAAGATAAGCAGCCTTGCATATGTTCATGACATGTTGGTGCAGTGAGAGAGTACTGTCGAGAGTAACACCTAGGTTTCGTATTGACTGTGTGAATTTAATGTTGGTGTTGCTGATATTTATTGTCTGAGGTAAAGGATGTGAATGAGAAAGTTTTTATGTTGTAATCAGAATGGCTTCAGTTTTATCATCATGTATCTGCAGCTTGTTACATGTCATCCATGATTTCACATCGAAAATGCACCTCTCTACGCCTTGGATGGTAGCTTCAACTTCAGTTGGGTGGCTAGATTTGTATATTTGGGTGTCATCAGCATACAATTGGTGAGACACTGGATGATGATCTATGACACTTGAGAGTGGCTGAGTGTATAGAATGAAGAGAACAGGTCCAAGAACAGACCTTTGTGGAACACCACGACATAGATCAACTGGGCTGGAGTGTTTTCCATTTGCGGACACAATTGTGTCCCGTTGACCAAGTAGGACTTGAACCATATTAAGGCTGTATCGTGAATGCCAAATACATGCTGGAGACGGTGAAATAATATATCATGGTCTATTGTGTCAAATGCTGCAGACAAGTCAAGGAGAGTGAGAACTGTAATCTTTCCGCTATCCAAAGTAGAGAGAAGGTCATTGACTACTTATAGAAGAGTAGTTTCAGTACTGTGGAAAGAGCGAAATGCAGACTGTACATTGCTAAAAAGACTGTTTGAATTCAGATGAGATACAGGTTGGGATAGAACAACTTTTTCTATGATTTTTGACATGAATGGGAGATTAGAAACTGGGCGGTAGTTCTTTAAATCGTTATGGTCGAGTGTTGGGTTCTTCAGCAGATAGATTACAATGGCAGTTTTGAAAAATGATGGGAATTCCCCGGATGAGAGAGAGGTATTATTAACATCAGTTAGTGAAGGCAATATTGGATCTAAGCACTCAAGTAACAGTGATGTCGGAATCGGATCAAGTTCACATGACTTTGGTGCACACTTCATCTCGATTGTACGTACTAAATCCATAGAGACAGGGTCTCTTTTAGCAGTGCGAAGCTGGTCCCTAACACTGCTATACCACGGAGAACACTTTTGAATTGATACTCTGCACTTGGTTGCTCGAGCATGTTTGTCAAGCAATGAACACAGGCAGTTATCGAGTTGTTCTGCTCTAGGAGGTAAGCTAGTTGTTAGGTTTGCTTGGATGTCATGCATTAGTTGGGTTCTGTTTATCATACTGAGGTTTCTCTTAGTAGTAAATAAAGGTGGAGGGTTAGGGACTGATACGTCAAGATGGCATATAATGCAGAGGTGATCTGATGCAAGTTCGTGGAACACCAGGGAGGACTGTAGAATATTATCATCAGGTCTATAAAGAATTCAGTCTAAAATGTGACCATGTTTATGGGTGGGTCGGCTAACTGACAGTAGAGGCAGAAAAAATGGACTGACCTTTGTTCCAGTGTAAGTGTGGTTTGGACTAGTTCTTTGCGATGACACCAATTCCACCTCAGCGAGAGTGGCAGAGGAACGACTTGATGGAGTAACCGGTGGGTGTTAGATCCGCTCACTTGGGTTCATCGCCTGATGTTTTTAGCCATGTTTCTGTCAGGAAAAAGACGTCGATATTCTTATTGGTGATAAAAGTAGCTATTTCTGTGCGCTTTTCCGGTGGTCCTACGGATTGGGCATTGGAAAATGCGATGCGCAGTGGTATCTCTTGGATAGTTGCCAAAAAAGTTGACGGTTTAATTGGGATTTGAATTAGGTTATTTATATTGACGGCCGAATTTTTAAATTTCTGTGCCGGAAAGGACGAAAGGAAGAGAACTGGAATTCTTTGAAACAACGCTTCTTTTTTCTCTTCCGTTTACATTTATGGAATGACGAATGTAGTCCCAGGTCGTTTAGTCTAGTGCACAATGTAGTGTGGAGAGCCAAGGAGTGGTCATTTAAAGCAATTAATGAGGGTCCATCATAGCATAAACGGGTGGACTGGCGAGTATCACGTGATGGCGATTTGTTCAAGAACAAAGGAAGTTGTAGCAGTGGAGCAAGACAGCTGAGAAAAAGTCTAATTTTTCTGGTTTCCAAAACAAGAAGATGAAGAAACACATTCGAATAGAACAGCCAATGCATGATGAACACAATAACGCAGACGAAGACAGACAACAAGCACATATATCATGAAAAACGGCACAAAAATCCGGTACAGCTGCTTCAAGCCGGTTAAGCGATAACGGCTATCTTGAATATATATTGAATATATCTTGAATAGGCGATATTGGCTCTTAAATCGATGGCCAATATTATACATGTGGGGGGATTATCTATCGGCCTACAGTGATCGGTAAATGAGAACGCTTTCGACCACTTGGCCATAAGGGGTTATACGTTATTGATGATCGTTTCTTCGTAACAATTTGCTATAATACGTTTCAAAATACTTTTCTATCTACAATTTTAAATCTTGTGATCCTATAACTATGCTTGCGAAAACATTAATAACTGCTGCAACAAATCAGGTATGTGTGTTCCATTGTTTTTCTTATAATATTTCACATGGTCCGATTCAACCTAGCATTTGTAATTGCAGCAAAACCGTCTCGAGTGCAAAATAATTTAAAAATCACTGTAACTAAAGCTTGAGACAGTTGTAAAATAGCATACTTTTTATTTAAAGGAGTTTCACTCACATGTTCGCTAATATATATATATATATATATATATATATATATATATATATATATATATATATATATATATATATATATATATATATATACACATATGTGTGTGTGTTTTTTTGAATGACGGTAAGAATTACAGAATGCTCGTTAATTAATAGATATTTCATGATTTGCTTTTCACAAAGGAAACTGATTAACTGATATATAATTGTGTACTGGTCATGGTCCGAGATTTCTTTATTTTAATTGTTTAGATAAAAAAAAAATGCTATGGGTGTATAGTGAGTTCACATTTTATAGAGTAGGACTTGTAATCTCATATTTTGCTTGAATAGTTTCAACAAATTATATTTGCTAAATTATGCAAAAAAGGTTGGGATACAAGTTGCGTTTAGTATGTAATGCACCTAAGTCATTATCAATTGGTCATTATACAAGTTGCGTTTAGTATGTAATGCACCTAAGTCTTTATCAATTGGTCATTATACAAGTTGCGTTTGGCATGTAATGTTCCTAAGTCATTATCAACTGGTCATTATACAAGTTGCGTTTCGTATGCAATGCACCTAAGTCATTATCAATTGGTCATTATATAGTCAGAAGAAATGAAATGTTAATAATAGCCTTTTTATTTATAATCAAACGAAGGAACCTTATCTAAACCGCTTCGAATACTACTGTAACAACTCAAACACAGTAATATTTTTTAAAGTTGCAAATAAAAGAATGTTCATAGAGACCGGGACGGGCATTTCATTAAGACTAAGTATTCGATTGTGCCTTTGAAGTATGTGCTTATGAAAATATATTTAGATGCACTTTGTGATTCTGCACCACAACTGCATACGGGATTGTCTATCAGGTGAAAGTCGTGATGATACTGATTTTGCTCGCTACGTTGGTTTCTGATCCTAGTAAGAATAATAGAGTATTTGCGATTACCAGAGAGACAATATAAAGGAACGCTATTGTTTAGCATGTTAATATACCTTTTAAATAATATTTAAAAAACGCTATCCGATTTGATATTTTCATGTGTGGTATTACATATGAGGAGAGAAAAGTTAATGAAAGGTTTTTGTTCGTTATTTCAAGTCGGTAATTCAGTTAAGAAAAGTTTTTTCGATTATGTAAATTATATATTGTCGTATTAGATGAAAGGGAGTAGTAGTCAATTTAAATAGCTTGGTGATCATTATAAATAATTCTGTGACAAAATGCCGCGTTTGTGAGATTTTCTTCTTGATGAGACCCGGCGCATTGATGATAACTATTGCGTGCATGGGCGCTTCTGGTTAGACAGGTGACTATTCTGGCAACCTGTAATTGAGAAATGCATGAACAGGTCATTTAATAGAGCTATCAATCAGAACAAACAACCCCAGCGACTGGGCTAAATGCAACAAATAAAACTTGGAATGAAGTAAAGAATCACACAAAATTAGGATAGGGAAATTATAATAAATGTAATGAAAATTTAGATATTCTCCAAACCAACGCAAAAGACGTTTGTAGGTTCACCCAACACTTAGTTAAATAAAAACTCTCCCATAATATACCACCACAACTATTCGCGCAGAATGATGGCACATTGAAAACTAATAATTCGCCTGTATTATCAGTATTACTTTCTTACTTTGCGTCAACTTATATTATTTTCCTTATTCCGTTAAAGAAAACTAGTTATGCTTTACCTTGGGTTATCCATTTATCTTTTAGCATTTATAACCATATCAGACTCTAATATTCATTGTTGTTTTTATTCGTTAAAGTAATTGTTATAAGTATTTATATAACTTTGAAACAAATATCCTAGGGGGCTACAAGTTATTTGTAAGAATTATCCAGTCGTACATTGGAACGTTACACCACCCATACCGTCTGCCCTTACCTGATTCACCTCAACTGTGTCCCAATCGTTAAAGCCATAATCTCACATTTTTTCCTGCTATGATGACATTTATAATGATTACAATATTATATATTTTGGGGCATGATTTGATTCGAGTTAGTCGTATTTTTAATTACATTTAATCGATAATTACTACTGACTTTTGTTAGTTGTATGTTCTGACTCTCTTAAACATGCTTATCACCATTTTGTATACAGTTTCTTTTACTTTCTTTTACTTCAGTCAGGAAAGAATCAGCGATCACATTGTACTTTTCAAACTTCCTTTACCTGTTGTTTGTTTGAGATTTATCTATTATGTTAGGATACTTTGATAATCACAATTGAGACGCTAATACAAGTCTCTGCAACCACAACTCTTTCCCATGCCTCTAGTCTCAACAGAACTTAATGTGTCAAACGATTTTAACAGTTTTTGTAGCGATTACTGAGACACTACTGACTGAACTACCCCAGGCAATTATTGGTAAACTTCAGGTATATAGTACTGTGCCTCTTTTTTGTCTTCACTCATAACGTTTTATCCATTATCATTTTACTTTTTTCCATTGCATATATCTTTTAGTTAGAAATCCTTATTTTCGATTTTCTGATATTTTCGATATCTTCTACATGAATATTTTATCCATCTTTCAAATTACTGTTCGTATTGAATTGTTTTTACCTGTGACTTTATCTAAAGATGAAGATTTTGAAAATACTGATCTTGAATTACGTACTTATTTAATGCAAGCATTGAGATTTTGTTTAAAAACATGTAATGGGTGTATACACCATTACTCATGGCTAAAATGAGGTGCTTTTATTGCACAGATAAAAATTGGACCAACAATAGAAAGAAGCACGATTGCTTTCATGTGATTGTTTTTTCTTACAGATGTACAATTGCGTGATACATTTCTGTAACAGTTGTCGATACTATATTACAGTAAATTGAAATCACACAATTTGGCCCTATATATAGTAGTAAATCAAAATGTTTGAAGTTCGCGTCACACATACAGTTCCATAATTGATCTTTTCTTTAAACGTGCATTTACGATTTGTATTTGATTGTTTTCTTTTCTTAAAATCTTCTGTTCTAGTGAGACTTTCTGATAGCCACATAGTTGATAACGAATTGTAGCACTGTGTTTCAACATTCTTTTCAAACCAGCTTTTTTTACGTTTTGTGATATACTCTACGAAAACAAAGGCATAGAAATTAGGAATTAAACGTGTGCTGTTATTCTAGGAATGCATCTTAAATTGTTCTGTTAACTTTGAAAGCCATTGTGTGCAGTTTTGTAGTTGTGTAATATTTCTTGTTGAAAAGTGAATATTTATGTATATGTGCTCTTATAGTATGCATTCTTTGATAGTTCTGACTTTATCGGCTGCTGTTACTCTAGGATTGCATCATACTATTAACTTTGACAGCGATTGCATGCAATTATGTTGTGTTGTAAAGTTTCTTGTTGAAAAGTGAATATCTATGTATGTATGTTTTTATAGCCCTGTGCTTATTTGCAGCCGTTATTCCATAATTGCATACTATATTGTACTGTTAAATTTATTTGACAGCCATTATGTGCAATATTGTTGTAGTGTAAGGTATATGTGTATAATTTGACTTTAGAATTTTATATTCATGCATTATCACTAATTGTAGTTATTATTAATAGATTTCTAAATCTGTAATTGCGTTTGCGTTATTTTCTCTTTTGTTGCTAATGCTACTTTTTCTTCTTGTCTGTATCCCACAGTAACAATTTGTTTTTTAAAAAATAACCCCTTAATTCTCTTCTAATTTTGACTTCACCTTCATTGCAACCACAACGCAATAACGGTGCCTACAAGACACACAATATAGAAAACGTGTATTTAAAGCCTAAATTACATCAATGAAAATAAACTACGCATACACATATATTAATGATATTGAATTTATGTGAAACATGAAAAGATTCAATAGTCTCCCCAAATGAAAGTGTCTAAAACAAGGATTTGATATTTACTTATTAGTTACTTTTAGAATACATCACACTAGTAATCAGTAATTGAGGTCATAAATGGACCTTTTTTTGGTCCGGCCTTTTTGGAACAGGCCTTTTAATCACTAGTCCATTTTGGTCGTGGGCCTTTGTGGTACCGGTCCGTTTTAATCCTGATCCCCCAAGAGGTATACATTGTAACAATCCGGGGGTTTTACTTGACCGAGCGATGTCAAACCCTGGCGCGATTTCGCTAGACGTCTGAAGTTTCCCCTAATTCCAAACACTTCCATACAACTTTTGTTGTAAATTTGAAAGTCCAACGTGTCCGTCCTATAAATAATTAACTCTAATCAATACGAGACCACATATCTCACAATTTTCTAATTGTCTATCAACCGCACATCTGCATTGTGTCTCTTCATTAACTTTCCGTACCGTTAGCATTTCACGCTTTAAAAATGTACAACTCCCCTTATCACAGGGAACTATTTTACTACGCCACGTTAGGCCAGTCTAATCATAGTTTTAAGCCACATTTCGCCAGTACAATTTCATCACATTTTCCAGCATGGCAACATAAATGCTACCTGCCGACGACCGAACAGTCCCTTCTCCTTTACTCCATTGTGTAATATACAGGTTTCCAATCATAAATACTGCACCTGGAGTCTAACAATCAATGTACACCACTAACTTCAACAGGGAGTAGGGAATGACAGGGACACTCATGCGGCTCTGACCTGAATTCACCAAACGTAAACCATGGCCTCATGGAAACTCACTAACACTTCACTCTGTGACGTTTGCTCCTAGCAACTGGCGAGTTATTTCGGGCAAAGGAATATTTCCACAGGAAAGAATTCTCATAATCAAACAAGTAATCACAAAAATGTAAGAATTCCTTAAAACGGAGTGCTATAACCAAATGAATATAATACCAATTTATTACAATATGTACTAATAACTGTAAAATGTTAATCTCATGATCTATATAGTACATTTTTAGTATTTAAGATTATTTTGTTAACTTATTAATACTAGTGAAGTTACATCCCATGACCCATAGCATGACAAAATATGTGCGATTGTAATAAACTGAATCACAAGCGTATTATGTGTCTCAATTTGTCATTTAATATAGCCATTTTTTAATTTGTCCAAATCATCATTCAATTTCGTCTGTTAAAAGTATGTACATTGTCACTGAACCCTGGTGTTGTTTTTGAGTACTGTCTTATTACAAAATACAACAAATACAAAAAAACGAAATAGAATACTCATAATAAAGATGCAACACACTGTATCGTGCAACAGTGGGAAAAAAGACAAATGCACAAAATCAAACAAATATCAGAGACTCAATCATACGTTCTTTCACCTTCGATTTTCTGTTTACAATGTCAACATTTTCACACAGAAACACACCCTCTCCCTATCCATATGACAACCATGTTAGAAGGCTGGCATTTGAATTTGTTTCCAACTGGACTTGAACCCATGCATCAAGCATAGAATCAGCACCTATTGCCTTTTTCTCTTGAACCAGCATGACATGCACTCAATCATACCCTTGAGGACAAAGAAAAGGGCTCCATGTCCAAGAAAAGTTGCTCACGTGGCAAGTGCAGAACTTAACACTGATATTTTCCCCAAAAAATCCACACCGAACATGCACACCACACACACACACACACACACACACACACACACACACTGCCTAATTTTGCTTGGTTTCCTGCATGTGTATAAAAGCACACAGTGTCTGTCATGGTTCAACGCAGGCCCATTTGGTGAGGGTAGGACATTTGTACTGTGCCTCAACCCCTTAGGGGCCTCAGAAAGCAATGATAAGGATTTGTTTTGGCATTCAGATCATTGCCAAATTTCAATATAACAAGGGCCTAGGGGCCTAGTTCAATGTGTCCATCCTATGCTCATTTCCATGCTATAACTTAAAAGTTGTATGTGATTTTAAAAATATTGCATAAATAATACTCATTATCATATAAACATATCAGGCAAAGACATTGTTGGATAAGAAAGAGTTACAATTTATCTGATAGCAAAACAGAAGGGGAGATAGGAATATTTCAAAAATGACACGTTCTTAGTTGAAGGTGGGTTTGAGGAGACAAAATGATAACAATTACTGCAAAATGTTCATATAGTCCACAAAACTGCACATAAGAATACAATAAATTTACATGTTGTCAGTCAAGCTATAGGACTGAAAAACTACAATATGTTAGCATAGACGTAAGACTGATATCATTATTAAGATAATGTTGTCCAACAAAATACTGGGTACAAATTAAAAGGTGAAGAGAAAGGTGTTACGTTCATCTGTAACGTGCACATAAGCCAGTGATATAAGTGTTAATATTGTTTATAAGGAACAAAAATGGCATACGGTACACGATATCACTAAAATCTATAACACCACAAGGGCAGGTAGAAGCCAATAAAACATGTAAAAACGAAAAATGGTTTCATGATGTAACTTTAAAATGAAATTAAAAACAAACTTGATTAATAAAAATATTTGATTAACACAGATACACTTTCAATTACAGGCTGGTAAGGTAATAATATGCACATTCCACAAGAGTGTCCCTTTAGAAAAGCCTTCAAGATTTTGTCCTGATTTTCAAGCGAACATGGAAAAAGCATGTACATTACATAACTGTTATGAGTCTCAAGATTGGTTCTAATTTTGCTCTCACTTCCTTCACCCAATGCTTAGGACTCAGCTTCAGAGGGTATACTTAAAGATCAGAGAAGTATCAGAAGTCCTTTATGTTCAGTCACATGTTAACAAGATTATCATTAAGGGTGTATTATACTACCCCATATTTGTACTCCTCTAGTTTGGGAATGTAAGATCATCATAACATAATATGCCATTCCTTATTGAAAGTATATAAAGACAATGACTGGTCTTCGTGTGATGATCCAAATTTGTAATGGAGCAGAATGAATGCCAAAATGTTCTTATTACAATATCTCTTGAATGCATTTGGATACAACTTTGAATATCAACAAAACATATAACAGACACATAATGGAAATGTGAATCACAATATGAAAGTTTCAGTACATAAAGCCATAGTATTTTTCCACAGACTGGTTAGTATATCAAAATTTATGTAAATATTTTACTCTAAGATGTTGGTAATGTTTACAAATGACAAATGCATAATATTTAACTTGTACAATTGGTAATAACTGCAATTTAATTTTTTTTTAAATGACCTGAAGCAGAATAACATCAAAACATTTCAAAGTTATTGGCATCATTATTTTCAATAGCGGATATTTAATGAAATCATGATCTGATGATGCATCATGTTGGAAGCCAGTCATTTGGGAGTTCCTAGGTAGCCCATTGTTCGAACAAGCATTTGTAAAACTTCATTGGTGAATGCAAGGTTACAAAATAATGACACTATGCTTGTTCCAGGGTCCAATGTACCAATCAATATTAGTTTAACAACCATTCATATCAAGCAGAAATATCCAGATGTGAGACCTATATAATTGGCATGACTTAGGTGGTGTCAAAACCTTTAAGGGATAACAGATAAATAGAAATCTTTATACTGCGTACAGTACATTTTTATATGCTTGAATCTGAACTAATTTCCATGATTTCTTACATCACCATTGCTTACCAAGTGCATGAATTGGTACAAAGTTTGCATAAGTTGTATTCACATGCCATGGCAACATCTCAGGAGGTAAGTCAAAGAAAACTATCAGTGTCCAAACAAATGCAGAGCTAACAATTATCAACTTCTACGTCTTTGCTTTATCTTTCACTTGCTGTAAAAATTAATCTCCAAAGTGAAAGGTTTATGGCAATTTCAGTTCTGATTTTGCTAGGACAATCTATCAGTAAACAATCTGGAAAAAGCGTGATACACACAACACTGAAGAGTTTAAATTCTAGTTTTGAAAATAGTTCTACAATCATTTTTCATCTAACTGAGACATAATCAAATCACGAATAGCATTTCGTCCATTGTGTTCCACTTCATTAACATCAACAAGTTTTTCCCAGCTTACGTCAAAGGTCTTCTTTACCTGTAATGATATGTTCACATAATTTGTGTATCTGTGAGTGATATATCTTTAAAATTACAAAAGTAAGAACTTATGACCAACTTTCTTCATTTAATAAACACATGTATGTTTAATGGAAAACTTGCCAGAATGACAGATGTCAAATTGTACCTATACAAGCTACACGGCTAACATGAATATTTACATGAGTGAAAAATTACTTTCTGTCTCAGTAGTCATATACACACAATATTTATGATTAAACATTTATCTAAGAATATGAGTTCAGGTGTGTATATGTGTGTTCATATTATACATATGCCTTTTTGTCATCTTCCTGCCTGTAACACTGAAACTAAATCCTATTATACATACACATGTCAACAGTTAAATACCTGTAGCATTAGTGCCTTGACAAACATGATGACAAAAACTCCACAATCTCTCCCATTTGTCTGCTTTGGCACCTGTAAAGAATAATGTTCTACAAAACCCTTTAAATTGTGTTTATGTATCTCATTTGTAACAAAAGTGCAAATCTTCAATACCACACTGTATCAAAAATTCTTAACATTGGTGATATAGCCAGCAAAATAATAATATGTATGACTGTTCATGCAAAAACAAGTGTGGCATAAATCAAACTAAATATGAAGAACAAGGGAAGCAGGAATTTGTTACACTGTCTACCTGTGTAGATTTATTGCAACTGTGTCATACGTTCCATTCAATGAACACATTGCGAAACTTTCATGTGCCACGTAATCTATTGCAGCACGATACCAATGGACGCTGAGAAAGAAAACAGGATATCTTACATATCATTATTTATTTCATAAAAAAGTATGAATGAATAATAGAGTCAATGAAGATGAGTTCTACCCCATCCTAACATTATCACCTAAAGTGATGGCAAATTTACAAGAAGTTACTTTTTCTTAGTGGAAAAGCTAACAATATCTGCACTATGTAAGTGTCTGGAAAAAATAACACTTATTTATAAAGCATGAAAATTGATACACTGGCGTATCATAGATCCCCTATAACTGCATAGATGATTCACTCCATATTATTTATCAGTGGTTTGAAGCGAAACATGGTCAGTGTTAAACTAAAATAATGTCATGAACAGGCTGAAGATCATAACACGACTATTTGACTGTTATAAGACCAAACAAAAATTTCATATAGTTAAGAAACATGTGATATATTGATTTCAGCCTGCCTTCACAAACCCCAACAAGTTATAGAAATGGTGCACATTATGTACTTACTTGTTACAAATTGGCAACAAAGCAAACTTGCACTCTTCATAATCTCCCCTTATTTCTCGCTGAAGCTTCCTAAAATATTACATGAAGATAGCAGTATACAGTGCATATTGTGGCTTATACTACAATTCAATCAATGTATTCAAAAAGGAAATTAATGGCGTATGAACATGTAGGCCAAACGATAACAAAGTGTCCCAATCCAAAGTTACTAATATATCACAGACAAAAATAAAATGTGGAAGAATTTAAAAAGA
>JAECUM010033488.1:0-28705 GCA_016617855.1 Megalonaias nervosa
ATGCAAGAGACTGGCATTCACATTCCTAATTTCTGCGTGGCTCACCGAGCGTGCGAGAAGTGCATCCAAGAGCCTATCTTTACTCATTGCCCTCACTGGAGGAAGTGAAAAAATCTTTCGGGGACCGAACACATTGGCCGATTTCGCCCAATGGATCTTAGACCCTATCGACGAGATGTGGAGTCAAGAAGACATCGAACATGACGGAGATTGTCATCGCTATGCCACGGTGATGGTTCACAATTTTTTGGGATACGATGGGCAATTTCTCCTCAGATACTATGCGGAACAAAGTACCGAACGTCCTAAAGTGACTTTGAACGGAGCCAAAATCATTTCCATGCAAGTGGGACAAGTGCAGTTTTAAAGATTCGATGAGTTACTTGACCATGCCTTTGAGTCGAATGCCTAAAACGTTTGGAACGACAGAAATGGCCAAAAGCTATCTCCCGCACTTTTTCAACACCGAAGCCAATCAACACGCCGTTCTGCCCCATTTGCCTTAGGCAGACTACTACGACCCCGACAATATGCGCACCGAACAACGAGAAGCTTTGTACGCTTGGTACCAGACTCACGCCTCGGACCCCTTCGACTTTCAGGAAGAAATGTTGAAATATTGTCGTTCCGACGTGGACATTTTACGGCGTTGCTGTGGAAAATTTCGAGAACAGTTCATGGAACACGGAGTGATCGATCCTTTGAAGGAAGCGTGCGCCATTGCCAAATCGTGTTCCTTAGTGTACCGCAAATGATTCATGCCTGAAAACACCCTAGCTGTCATCAGTCCTCAAACAACGAACTTTATCAAAGGTAAATACTCGGTCAAAGCCCTACGCTGGCTACATTACTTGTGCGACAAGGAAGACAAATGGATCCAACATGCCCGCAGCGGAGGAGGCGATAAAACCATCAGAAGGTATTCAGTGGATAGCTGGGATTTAGAAAACCCCAAGATCGTGTACGAGTTTAACGGGTGCTTATTTCACGGATGTCCCATCTGCTACCCTCAACGTAACACGACAAATCAGTTTTTATAACGGACCATGTAAGACTTGCACCAGGCCACTTGTCAGCGGCAATTGATGTTAGAACAGCAAGGATACCAAGTGGTGGAAATGTGGGAACACGAGTACGATTATCGTTTGAAAACCGATCCCGAGTATAAGCGCATCGTGGAAAGCTGGTGGACCCAATGAACCCAAGGGACAGTTTGCACGGAGGACGGACGAATGCCACCTGTTTGTTGTACCAAGCCGACGAGGAGAAAGGAGAAGAAATCAAATACTTGGACGTGTGTTCGCTGTATCCGTACGTGTGCAAATACTGCCACTTTCCCGCAGGGCACCCGCAATTGCTGACGGAACACATCGACATAGAAAACATTCGACAATACGAAGGATTGATCAAGTGCAAAGTCTTGCCTCCCACGGACTTGTACCATCCCGTTTTACCTCATAATTGCCAAGGAAAACTGATGTTTCCCTTGTGTCGTACTTTTGCCGAAACGTGCAACCAAGACCGACCTTGTCAGCACAGCCAGGAAGAACGCGCCTTAACGGGAACGTGGGTCAGCGTGGAATTGTTCAAAGCTCTGGACCTTTGATACCAACTGTTAAAAGTATACGAAATTTACCACTTTTCCAAGACAGAAAAATACCATAAGGGCGACGAGACTCAAAAAGGCATTTTAGCAGAGTACGTGAATGCCTTTTTAAAACTGAAACAAGAAACCAGCGGCTATCCTTCCTGGTGCCACACTCCCGATGGCCAAAAGAAATTCAAAGAGAAATACTGGGAGCAGTAAGGCATCACTTTAGACCACGTGGAGAAAAACGAAGGAAGGCGATCGTTTGCCAAAGTGATGTTGAATTGCTTGTGGGGTAAAATGGCACAACGACCGTGTTTACCCAAGACAGAGTATTTGACAGAACCTTCCCGCTACTTCCAGATGATTCACGACAAAACCAAATACATGAAACACGTGGACGTCATTCGTGAGGACTTGATCTAAGTCAACTACGAAGAAGAACTTGACTTTGTAGAAGCCGACGTGACAGCCCATGCTCGCTTAAAACTGTACGAAGCTTTAGAACTGTTAGGAGATCGTGTGCTGTATTTTGACACGGACAGTTGCAGCTACATTGATCGTCTGGGTCAACAGCATCCTAACATCGAAGGAGACCGTTTAGGAGCCTGGACGGACGAGCATCCCGACGACAAGATTCTAAGTTTTGCAAGTGGCGGTCCCAAAAATTACGGCTACGAATACCGTGACCCACACGGATAAGTGCACACGGTGTGTAAAGTGAAAGGATTGACTCTCAATTATCGCACCAGTCGACTGGTGAACTTTGGCGTCTTGAAAGAAGCCTTGTAGTCTGGACAGGATGGAAATTTTAAAGTGACCACCCACGAGCCGCACAAGATTGTACTTTTACCCACACACCAAATCGTCAGTCGTCCCTTGGAAAAAGTTTATCAAATCGTGTACCAGAAGCGAGCACAGCTTCCGAACCACTTCACTTTACCGTACGGTCACGCCGATATTGGTCAGCATATAAAAAGGGACAACGTTCAAAACCGATAGTTTATTGGAACCACCAACGTCAAGCGAGAAAGATGAATCCTTTCAAACAGCAAGTATCGAGCGTAGGACTCAAGTCCAACGAGAGACTCGAGTACGATGCTGTGCCTTGCGATGGTAGGGATGCCGTAGGCGATTCAGTATCACATGATGGAAATTTTGACCTCAGCGATTCAGTATCACATGATGGAAATTTTGCTACGACTGTACACTTTACTGGTTTACATGGAGAATGTCATCATTATGAAACCATGCGGCTACCACCCTACGGATGTCATCCCAAAGTGAGTAAACTCCTACATATTTCACCGTACCCTCATCGAAATGAACCTGTGAAAGACGAATATTCGTTCCCTGTGCGTTTGCCTGAATACTGCGACTTTGAAAGTCGGATCCAAACCTTCCGAGGAAAATGGCCAAAATATATGGGAGGACCTACCGCGGTAGAATTAGCTAGAGCCGGATTTATCTACTTGGACGAAGGGGATAAAGTCAAGTGCTTCAGTTGCGGTGTTTCACTTCACGAGTGGGAGAAGAAAGATTGCGCTTACCTGGAACATGCTCGATGGTCTCCAGATTGTCACTACTTACCTTTAGTGGGACCTCGTCATTGAAGTGGGCATACCATGTCGTGTAAGAAACCAGCTACGTGGCTAGGAGTCAAATGTTGGACAACACCTAGACAAGTATTTAAACCCCATTGGATAAATAATCTTCAAACATTACCAAACTAATTGCAAGAGAAGATCTACAAGGACATTTGGCAGGGACTTGCCAGAACAAAATCTCATTGGGAGACTGAGGAACTTTTATGTAGAGAAATTCACAAGAGGAAATTGACAAAAGTCAACAAACAAGTCAGATTTCTCTGGATCAAGTGTGCGTTCTTCCGAATATTCCGTTTAGACCATTTACATTTGAAGATTTTATTGACATTCTTGACCGTTTCCTGGAATGGCACTGGCCGAAATTACACACTACATTCGTTACTTGCGCTCTAGGAGAAGTGTTTGACTGACATAGTCATGAATACTTTACAAGAGAACATTCGTGGTTTGCCTGTGGAGTTGAGAGAACGCATTTACCGCGAGTTGGTCAAAATACAAGTGAAACGCAAAGAACAATTGCATCCGTTACGTCACAGATGTTTGAACCACTGGTACCTGAATGCTATAAGAGGACTAATTCTGATGAAAGTGTTCCAGTGGTCAGACATTGGTCAACTACTCGTGGGCGAGAAGGATTGGTTTGTTGTTAGTGATTCTATGTACTACAAGGTAGACTTACTGCAACGAATTCCAGAAGAAGAGTTAGAGGGTTACCAATATCTTTTACACAACGTAAATATAGTTCAAGAGGAAACTTCTGAACGGTGTGTGAAGAGCAAGTTAGTGACTAAACCATTTAGATTTGCCACTGGATTACGACCATCTCTGTGCAGAAAGTACACTTATTGTCTCCGACAAAAAGAGGTATAAAAACGGACTACCATGCCCCGACCTTTATCATTCGTGATACAACAGATTCCGTTGAAGAAAATCAATGACACTATTCAAACGGAGGAGGATTACCATTGTATTTTACAAGGACTGTGTACATTGAATTGGGGTCGACGTGTGGTCTGTGTCTTAGTGACTTGCTTTCTGGGATTTCGTTTACCAGCCGATTCTTTGTGGACTACTTACGAACAGTACATACCACTCCAAAAAGCATGAAAGTGGTCGGTTTAAATGCACAATAAATGCTAATTATGCTCAAAGCTTTGTGCTTTCATCTCGATACGTCTCGACAACCTCTACAGGAAAGAAAGATTCGTCAACTTTTAGGCACTGAAGATGTGTACGATGATGTATGTGTAGCTTGTGACTTACACCCTCACTGGAAAGATGTACGTCACTGGAAAAGTTGGGGTTTCGAGGCTTGGACAAAAGAAGTGGCACACTATGCCCAAGATTTGTCATCCTAAAAGATTAAAACGTTCAGTGAAAAAAGTAACTTTTAAACCTGTGTTAGTGACAGTACCAGAAGGAGAAGAACCACTCCCTTCAGGATAGGACAGGACCGTCATTAACATCCCCGAAAGACCATTCCAGGAAGACACTTGTGTGACTGTGCCAAGGAGTGTAGAGACTTTAAGAACATTTCACACTGTCCCTACGATACCACCTCTTGATCACCACAAATGTTGTTGAACATAGACTTGTTTATATTCCACTATGATCGTTTTGATGTGTCTTTTATTCATGTACTTAACCATTTGGCTTTTATGTATTTTTGTCTTTCGTGTTGTTCACAATTAAAGATGGCAATAAACGTGCCCTGAAAAAATATAAAAACTCTTGTTTTATCTCTCTTCGTGTCAAAAGTGACATTCCTTACACTACTACTATGGCTACCTCTACTGTCTCTGCTTCCCCTTCCTCCGCTTTCAAAGTCATCGACGAACACGTAGATCGGACTAGTTGGGAGGTCTTTTATCTGCGCCATCCCTTTAACATGCTCATTGCCGGACCTAGCGGTTCAGGCAAAACCAATTTGTCAAACGTTTGATCGAACATAAACATCATTTGATCGATCGTCCACCTCAACAAATCGTGTGGTGTTACAAAGAGTGGCAATCGGCGTATAGCCTTCTGCGAGAAAGTCAAGGTGATTCCATCATCTTTGTGGAAGGCATTCCTGGCGAAGATGACGGGAACGTGTCTGACCCTAGTCTAACTCATTTGGTTATTTTTGACGACATGTTAGAAGAAGACCAAGAAGAAATTAAACTGGTTTACGCGCAAAGGGCATCATCGTAATGCCAGTGTCGTTTACATCACCCAAAACTTGTTTCAACAAAGTAAAGCCCATCGGACCAACAGTCTCAATGCTCATTACGTGGTGTTGTTTAAAAGCCCTAGAGATAAATCGCAAGTGCAAGTGTTAGCCAAACAGTTAGGAACGCCTTGGCTGACTCATGCGTACGACGATGCCACTCAAACCCCACACGCTTATTTAGTCGTGGATTTAAAACCCACCACTCCCGATTATTTGCGATTTCGTACCCATCTGTTTCACCACTGGTGCCAAGATGGAGGGCCTGTCTTGTACACGTCCCCGTCGTTGACTTGACAACAACCACAACCACCAACAAAATCTATGAAAACATCGGCCACTTTGGGTCTGTCTCAACATTACGTCCCTTCAGTCTCATCTTCCCGTCAAATTGATTCGTGCCTTGTACGGCATCAGTCGCGAAAAAAATCCACAAATACGTGCTCGTGTCTTAGAAGCTAGTCTCAAAGAAGTCTTACGATGGTTTACGGTGACAGCACGTCAATTACTGCAAAGTATCATTCACATTCCACATCAAACCAAATGTAATTTTGAGAGGAACAAAGTAGCCTTGACGCAACTAGCCGATCCTCGCACTGACACTCAAACCAAAAAGCAAATCATTTTGATACCTGGAGGAAGCGGTTCTCTTGGAGGTGTCATCATTCGCTCCCTCTTAAAATGGGATCCTAAGGCTCCCAAAGTCGTCCCCAAGAAAAAGCCACGCCCAAACGTACCCAGAAGAAAAAGAAAAAGAGTAACGGTGTCAAGACCAGGTCACAGCCACTAAAAAAGAAAAGCCCACAGAAAACAGCTTCTACCCGCAAGAGAGGTACTGCCGCCAGGACGCAACCTTACCTTCGCAAACCACGATCTGCTGCAACAACGGTGACTGCATCTCCAGTAACCTCAACATTTTCCACTTCTCCGTTGCTGGTGATGCCTGCCAAACCCGATTTGACACGCGTCTTTCCTAATTGGATGAAACATTGGAAGCCCGTGTCTCCAAAAACGTCTCCTTCAGCGGTGACACCCTCTTTCTCTTTAGCGGCAGTGGCTGCTGCTCACAAAGTACCTGCCCCCAAAATCAAAGTCCAAGAGAACTCGGGTATGTTAAAGTGTTTACTGAATTTGTCCAAGCAAGAACTGTCCCGATTGAGTCCGTTGCGAACCCCTCCACGACGACTGATGCCTGCCATGAAAATGATCCGTCGAGCCGACAATCAGTGGCGACGCATTCCAGTATAAAATAAAGACCTGAGGCAAACGATAGGTTTAGTGTTGTTGTGCTCCTGAACGCCCAAAGATGTCCCCTCCAAGAAGTGCACACAGTCACCATCGTCGTTCTTCTGTCCAAAAAGGAAAAGGAAAAAGAAAAAGACAGTCACGTCATCCGAAAAAGCGCTTAGCCAAACATCTACGTCACCCCCAGAAAAGACACACTCGTCCAAAGAAAAAGAGGAGCCATCAAAAAGGAGGATTCTTTGGCAATTTTGGAAAACACAGCGTCACTTTATGACGAAGCGATAGTCCCAAAAAAGGATTAAATACCGTTTGACAAGTCATCGACGTTAGTGTATTTTTTGCTGTGTGCCACGGAACCAACGAACCAACCGAGAAAGATGTCACCCAAAAAAAGACATCCTTCTTCTACCCCAAAATGAAAGAAAAGGAAAGGACTGCCACCTCGTTTAGTCAAACTTTGGGACATGTTGTCTGTCCTGTCGAAAGCTTCTCCACCCATGCGAAAAAAAACTCATTCTAACTGCCTCCTTAGATGTCATCGATACCGTGAGCGAATATTGTCTGAATGTCTTGAAAGGCACGATACCTTTGTCGAAACATCAGAAAAAATTCTTAGCCAAACATCGACACGTTCTTCGCCAAATGGTCTAAAACGAAAATACCCATTGGTCAAAAGAAAAAGATGTTGGTGTAACGCGAAGGAATTGCTATTTTACCTTTGTTAGGTCCCTTACTGGGAACTGTAAGAGGACCTATTCTGAAAGGAGTATTGAGAACAATGTCAAGAATCCTGGGATGAAGATAAAAGGTCAAGAAGATAAAAAGGACCTCTGAAATCAAAAGATCTCAGACGTGACCCTTGAAATCCAATGGAAGGACGAAAACTGGCTTTAGTGCCTTACAAACGATGGATGGAATACCATCGTTGGCAAGAACAACGAACCCCGCATTTACCTCCCAATCCTCATTTGACCGAGATGTCCCAGTTACAACACGAATTGCAATCATTAATGGATCGCAGCAATTTGTCAGAAACGGAAAAATATCAACGGTACGGTCAATTGTTGCAACGACTGCAACTCTTTCACCAGAAAACAGGTTACGGAGGAGTTCAGAAATTGTATCGTGCTGCCAAAACTCAACTGAAAAGTGTTCGTTTACCTCCAGTGCAACGCTGGTTACAAGAACAAGCCACGTACACCTTATACAAACCCATTCGACGAAAATTTTCCATAAGTCGCACCCGAGTGGAGGGCATCGATCATCAATGGCAAGCCGATTTAGCCGATGTCTCTCATTTGGCCACCTACAATCGTGGTTACAAATATTTGTTTTGTGTCATCGACGTCTTTTCCAAATTTGCTTGGGTCGTACCATTGACTTCCAAATGGAGCAGTGAGTTAGTGCGAGCCCTCAAACTGGTGTTGAAACAAAGCGGTCGTCACCCTCTTCGATGGCAAGCCGACAAAGACACCGAATTTCTGAACCAAGCTTTCCAAAAAGAATTGAAGAAACGTGACATTCATTTTTTCACCTCCGAGAATCCCGAAGCCAAAGCCAGTATCGTGAAACATTTTCAACGCACCGTGAAAGAACGCATGTGGAAATATTTTACATATCAACACACTCTCAAGTACATCGACGTCTTGCCACACCTAGTCCAATCGTACAACTAATCTTACCATCGGAGCATCGGACTTACGCCCAAGAAGTGACTCCGGACAACGAAGTGACCGTCTTCGAGCGCCTGTTTGGTACGTCCCCAACAGTGACTGTCCCCAAGAAAGGTGGAGTGTTGGTAGCAGGAGATTGGGTGCGCATTGGCAAAACCAAACGCACTTTCGACAAAGGTTAATTACCCAACTGGACCACCGAATTGTTTCGTGTCACCGAACGAGTGCTTTGCCGTCATCCTCCCGTCTATAAATTGGAAGACACGAACGGAAAAGTGTTAAAGGGAACGTTTTACTTGCCCGAGTTACAACGTGTGACCAAAAAAGAAGACGACATGTACGAGTTTGAAAGCATTCTCGATCGAAGAACCCGAAAGGTAGGAAAACGACGTGTCAAAGAAGTCAAAGTACGTTGGAAAGGATATCCTCCAGGTTTTGACTCTTGGATCAACGCTTCGCAACTCATCGACTATAAAAAGAAGTGACCATCATGCCCTTCAACACAGTCTCAGCTACCGCAGCAACCACTTCTTCCCCAGGTTCTTCTCTGCAAGACCTACAAAAGCAACCCTTGTTGGTGTGGTGTGCAGAACGTGTGCCTAAAACGCAAATCGTCTTTTTCTGCCAGATCTTTTTGGTGTATTGTGTCATCGGTGCTGCCATTGCCAATTTGAGTTTGCAACAAGGAGACAAACAAATGTGGACCATTTTACTGAGCAGTTGCATTGGTTACCTTCTTCTCAATCCGTCTCCGAAATATTCCTCTAACTGGAACAACAACGGGAGCCTTGCGTCCAACGTCAGTCCCCCTTCCAACAGTCACCCTAACCATCCTCTTTTAGACACTCCTCTGACTTCCAGCGACCACTCGGACACTAGAACTCTGGAATTATGAACAACCAATTATACTTAACGTTACCAAGTGACAGTTCCATGGAGGTATTTCCCAATAACACCTTATGTTGTTACACGGCCAAATTACCTCAGGCCGTCCAATTGGATCACGAAGCCCATTGGGAAGTGGCTTTAATAGAAATGATTCACCCTACACAAATCAAAAACATCCTCGAAAATCAAAACTCTTTTACGGTAGAAGTTCATGACGAACAAGTGCAACCACACTTGGATGAACGCAGCGGTGTAGGTGACTCTATGAAATCACAAGACCCCAAAACTAAAAGAACCACTTATCAGTTGAAAATTCTCTCAGGCTATTATTTTAGTGGTCAATATTTGGTGAACGCCATTACTGACAGGTTCAATAACGTGTTTGGCAAAGTCTCGGAGAAAACCAAGAAAAGTTTCACGATCGTATACCACAAAATAGCTCGTCGCCTAATGATGAAATTTTGAGAGGACAAAGTATTGGCCATTACATTTTGTCCTGAATTGTATGACATTTTGGGTGGAGACCCCAAGTTGATCAAGATTGAAAACGAAATTCCAGCCGTGACCAGTAACTCGGATTTTGCGAAATATTTTCGATTCCCTGTAGAAATGAACCAAGGACTGAATTTGATCTTTGTGTACTCCGATGTGGCGGAGTACAACGTGGTGGGACACACCTCTGTACCGTTACTGCGCGTCATTCCTTTCAAAGTGGATTCTGCCACGTATGCTGACGAGGAAGGTGGAAACACCTATCACGTTCACCGCGAATTTGTACATCCTCACTATTTGCCCGTCAGTAAGTCATATTTCGACACTGTCAACATTACTATAAAAGGAGATCTGGGACAAAATATTTCATTCACCAAAGGGAAAGTCACAGTGAAACTCCATTTTCGAAAACGATTACTAACCCTTTGTCAGTCATGTATCCTGTGTACTAAGGAGTCGCTCGACAGCGAGGACATGGTTTAGGTGATATGCTAAAATCAGCCTTTCGTTCGGTGGCTCCCGTTTTGAAACCGATGGTGACACGGGGATTGCACGCCTTGAAAGATGCCGCATTGACGCAAGGCAAAGAATTTCTCCAAAATGTCATAATTGACAACAAAAAAAAATCCCAAAGAAGCTTTCTTGAGAGCAGACAAAAATGTCTTGCTTCAAACGGGCAAAGACATTTTGGGCCGACGAGAAACTCCTATAAATGCTCTGGACACTACCGAGTCAGACATTCCTGCTTCCCTGACGACACAGCAAGGACAAGGCAGAAAAAGACGACGAAGACACCCCTTGAGAGGACTTAACACTCCCAGAGCTAGAAAGACTAAGAAAAGAAAAACCGTCCGAGACTTAGACGTTTTTGATTATTAAATCAGAGAAAATGATGCACCGAGAGTCTTGCGCCTGTTCCAAGTCGGAACTGGATCTGTTTGCCATGCCACCCACCATGATGACGATGCAAGAATCCCAATGGGTCGAATTTCATCCCGTCTCCTCTTTCACGAATTCAGCTCCCATCGAGTTTGAAACCAAAGGACAGCCCAAAGATTATCTCGATCTGAATAGCAGTTACTTGTACCTGAAACTGAAAGTGATCAAAAGGGACAACACCAGTCGGGTGCCGATGCTAGAGTAGCTCCCGTCAACAATTTCATGCATTCCTTGTTCAGCGAAGTGGATTTGTACTTGAATAACAAAATGGTCAGCAGTAGCATGGATACTTACCCTTACCGAGCGTACCTGGAAAATCTCTTGACGTACGGAAAAGAGGCCATGAACACTCATCTAGATGCTTGCGTGGTTTGGAAACCTGACACCGCAGGCGAAAATAAGTTTAACGACACAGCTCTGACAGCAGATGACGATCTTCACAATGTGGGCTTTAACGACCGTCAAAAGAAAATCCTGCAAGGTCGTAGTTTAGAACTGATGGATCGTTTGCATTTGGACATGTAGTTGCAAGACAAGTATTTGCTGAACGGAGTGGATATTCGCCTGAGACTCAATCGCAGCAGTGTCGCTTTCCATTTGATGGCTCATGCCAACGAGTATAAAACCATCATCCAAGAAGCCAGACTTTAAAACATTCACCATTGCTGCTGGACTCCGATCCAAGATCGAAGATCATCTGTTCCAAGGACAGTTACCCAAACGTTTAATCGTTGGCATCGTCAGTAATGCAGCCGTCAATTAGCCCACGATCAAAATCCTTTCCAGTTTACACACTACAGAGTGTCCAAGATCGAAGTCAGTCGCGATGGCAAGACCTTGTGTACCAGACCCTTCGAACCTAACTTTGCCTAGAAGAATTACTTGAGATCGTACTTGTCCCTGTACGAAGCTACCGGACAACTAGGAACCAACACCAGTCACGGTATTTCGTACGAAGATTATGTAGGAGGTTACACTTTGTGGGCCTTTGATTTCACTCCAGACCAAAGCAGCGACGAGTAACATTTCCACCCTATAAAATCCGGTTAACTGCATGTGGAACTTCAGTTTGCAGAAGCTCTCGCCGAGACGGTGAACGTCAATCCTGTATGCCGAAATCGATAATGCCATAGAAATCAACAGTTTGAGAGAAGTCATTCTAGACTATTAGAAACTATGGAAGACACTTATCCCTCTTTGAACGGTAGAGAATCTTTGGACATGGAATCGGAGGATAGCGTGAAAACAGAACCCCAAGACCAAGACAAAGAGGATGTAGTGGTCACGTCAAGATGGCCAGAACAAGAACAACATTTAATGTCCTGTTTTACCAAACACCTGGCGGATAAAATTACGGAATTGTCCAAGAAATATTGCTATGGATGTCAAACGATCATCCCAGTGAAATTCAGCACGATAAATGTTTGATGATGAGTCAAGAAGAAAAATTGGACGAGTATCTGGACGATTCTCATCTCGGAAGAATCAGTGTTGCATGAGTGGTATAAAGGCTTGCATGATCATTCCTGCCCTCCATTGACTACTCTAGAGAGCTATCGCATCGAATCTCTGTTAGCCCAGAGTGCGGAGACGTAGCGATTAAATGGATACTTGACAGAGCTTTTCAAACAAAAAGTCAGAATTGAATGGATGGCTTATCATTACCTGTGAAAACAAAAAAACAACAACAAAACAAAAAATGGATACTTGGGAACTTTATTACCTTTTGAACAACAGTTCGTACACTGCTTCTTGGAATCCTGTCGTGTGCGCTAAAGATGATCTACCTCATCGCAAACCTCAAGACCATCAAGCTTATGTCATCAACACGGACGACAGTCATCTCCCAGGAACTGCGTCGCCGTCTACTTCCCTCAAGAGGATTGTGTGGAGTATTTTGATTCGTATGGATTGCTCACTTTGGAAGACGACATCATCGACTTTATGAGAAGAAATGCCCAGACAACACGATACAATAATGTGAAATTACAAGGCACAGATTCCATGGTGTGTGGACAATATTGTGTGTATTTTCTTCGTTAACGCAGTCTTGGATATCCTTCAGAGCATTTAGTGGCTTATTTTGATAGTAACTCTTTTAGAAACGACGAGAAAGTAGATCGATGGTTTTGTAACCATTATGGCTATCTTTTGTCTTTAGCTAGGAAACGTAGTGTACATCAATGGCCTCATGACTTCCATCATTGGAAATCTCACATGATTTCACAACGTTGTCAACCTTGTCAAAAATAGTTTATTTGATGTTATTGTTAATTTTTAGTGGTTCATTCTTGTTGAATAAAAATGTTGTGTTTTGAAAACATATGTCTGTCGTTTGTTTCCAAAGAAGACTGTGAATATATGCTCTTTGTCATCTCTCTATCCCTCACCATGACATTCACTATCATAACGTTTCGACCCAACAAAAAACCCTAGTAGGGATGTTTTCTATCGCGTCCGCGTTTGAACCATATAAAGCAGTGTAGTCTCTAGTCTGACCATTCACTGCTGACTCGTCAATCTATGAACATGCCTTCCAGACAAGCCAAGCTGAACGAAGCTTACGTGAATTTACATCGTCTCAGGCTAAACCTGATACCGAAGCCTGAAGAGATAGAGAATGTCAGGATGTTATCAGTAGCCCAAGACCTGGTAGAAGAGGTCTTCAGAGAGGAAGTCAAGAAAGAACAAGAAGAATGGACGGAGAAGTACAGACTTCAGAAGCAGAGAGAACAGCAACAACAACAACAGCAGCAATAGCAGCAGCAGGAACCAGACAGAGGTCTTGTCGACTGTCGAGTAGACACGAAAGAATTCTCTTTCTCTTTCCGCAGAAGAAGACCGTATCGTATAGGAAAGCCTGCCGCCAGACGGGGACGCAATCTTGGACAGTAAAAAAAGATTGCCATCACTCCCCGTCAACAAAAACAGCCCTTTTCAGGGCTACCCCCCAATACTCTCGAAAAGATATACCAATTCAAATTGCAAAAAAAAAATTTGCGTGTTTATGTTTTTTTAAAAAATTGAAGTGTGTCTGTTAGCACTTCGTTTCTTTTGTCAGTAAAAAATCCACCCTTTGTTTCTCTGTCTTGTTGAATCGTGCCTGTCTGTGTTTGTAAGTAAAAAAGTCAACGTGTTTCTTTTAGGTCCGCGCTATTGATGTGATGGGAAGTTTTGGAGTCAGGGGATGTTTACCTTCATGTCCGTGCTTCAAGTATATAAAACGACGCGATCGTCAGTCTGGTTACCCATCGTTGACGTATCAACACTGAAGATGGGTAACAGAATTGCCAAGCTTTTAGAACTCCAAATGCACCTGGAATATGCCAGGCGCCTTTTAGATGAGCTGGCTATTTAGGCGATACAGGAGGAAGACAGAATAAAAGAGGAGGAAGAGAAGAGGAAAGAGAAGAAAGAGGAGGAACGGATCCTGCCTCACCTCATGTTAAGTCCTGTGTGTGAGGTGAAGCCTGAGGTGAGGACGCCTCCACATCCAGTACCAGCACGACAAACAGCACCACAACCACTACCAGCACCACAACTTCATCATCCACAGTTGTGGTATAGGAGAAGGAGGGAAGCCTTCACTATCCCAGAGACGGAAGATTGGGATAGTGAAGCAACTCAAGCCCCTTCTGCACTCCCAAGAACAACACTGAATTGGGAGCAAGATTGGAGTAGGAGATGCAGGTGTGGTGCCCGCCTGGGAGGTGCCAGCATTAACCAGGTGCAATTGGAGTTCAAGAAAAAAACAGCCCTTCTCAGGGCTAACCAGATCTCTAGAAAAGAGAGACTATTTAATTTGCCAATTTGTGTGAATGTAGAGTAGTGTGACTATAAACACTCAATCGTTTACTGATGTGTGTGTGTTTTGCGTTCTTGTCCGTTTGTATGGATAGTAAGTATGGTGTGTTTTATGCGTTCGCGTCCGTTTGTGTGGATAGTAGATATTGTGTGTTTTTTTCTCTTCCCGTTTGTGTGGATAGTAGATATGGTGTGTTTTATGCATTCGCGTCCGTTTATGTAGATAGTAGGTATGGTGTGTTTTATGCGTTCTTGTTCGTTTGTGTGGATAGTAGATTTGGTGTGTGTTTTTTTCTTTTCCCGTTTGTTTAGGATAGTATATGGTGTGTTTTATGCATTCTCTTCCCGTTTGTGTGGATAGTAGGTATGGTGTGGTTTTTTTCTTTCTCTTCCCGTTTGTGTGGATAGTATATGGTGTGTTTTATGCATTTTCGTTCGTTTGTATGGATAGTATATATGTGTGTGTTTTATGGATTCTCATTCGTTTGTGTGGATAGTATATATGTGTGTGTTTTATGCATTCGTGTTCAATTGTGTGGATAGTATAGTGTGTATGTTTTATGCATTCGCGACCGTTTGTGTGGATAGTAGGTATGGTGTGTTTTATGCGTTAGCGTCCGTTTGTGTGGATAGTATATATGGTGTGAAGTCAGTGTGTTTTCCTTCACGTCCGTGCTTGAAGTATATAAATCATGGCGCTCGTCATTCGCACCATTCAACACTGAATAGTCAGCCATGGCGACAAACATCCGTTTGGAGAAGATGAAGATGTTGCAAGACATTCTTGACAACTTAAACATGATAGAACAGATGCTAGTGAAACCGGATAATGATTATTATTATCATCCCCATAGAGTAAAAATGGAGATGAACAATTTGAAAAAGTTAAAGGACCTGTTGAAGGAAATGATAAAAGAAGAAAAGGAGGAAAAGGAGGATGAAGAGGATAGAATAAGGATGAGGAATGGAATGAAAAGATAGAAAAGGAAGAAGAAAATGAAAAGAGGAAAAAAGAAGAGGAGGAAAAGGAAAAAGAAAAAAAGAAGGAGGAAAAGAATGAAAAGAAAAAGAAGAAGACTGTAGGAGGGAAAATAAGAAGTTGGTGGAGAAAAAGAAGAACGTAGAAGACAAAGAAGAAGAAACCCAAAGGCCCTTTTCAGAGCCACTTTCATATGCCTCGAAAAGATATTTATTCTTTCTTGCCTATATATGTATTATCTATGTATTGTCTATGTCTCTCTATTGTATTTGTCCCTACCTAGAGTAGCTGCGCGTATTCAGGTCAGCCACTTGCTACATTGTTGTAAGTGTCCAGTACCGTGACGTCACCCTGCCTTTTCCATTCCTATTGTCCCTATACAAAATTTCCATTGTCGCTATACAGGCCCAGGGTGTGCCATTTGCGCTATAAATCTTGTCGCTATACGGGCCCTGGGTGGGGTGGGGTGTGTAATGTATTTTCCCATTGTCGCTATATCGTCCCCTATAACTACTGACACATTTGTTCTGTGAAGCACCTATACAGTAGATACATTTGTTCTAATGAAGTACCTATACAGTAGATACATTTGTTCTTTGAAATACCTATACAGTAGATACATTTGTTCTTTGAAATACCTATGCAGTAGATACATTTGTTCAATGAAGTACCCATACAGTAGAGACATTTGGAAAACTCATTAAAATCTGATATAGGGCCGATTTTAGTCAAAAGTGAGCTTTGTCCTTTGTGTGAAGAATTGCGTTAATGCCTGTTGTTTATTAACTTGATATCTCTAACATCTTAATAACTCTCTTGATACAAATTCACGTCCTGATAAATCTCTTGATCAATTATACCGTATAACATACAAACATTCACGTCCTTATAAATATGTTTCCATATATTTTAGCGCGATTGTCATTATTTACTTTGAAGTGTTAGTGAAATTAATGTTGAAAAAAGTCTTGATTTATGTAAATTTTGACGTGCTGATGAGCAGGTGCAGCAGGCAGGACGAACCCTACAAATTGGTTTCGAGCAAGTTTTTCATAAAATAAAGGTTCCTACAGGGGCTGAAAAAATAAGGTCAATAACGCTAAACCGAAACTCCTAACTTTTATTATTACCAAAACGGATAAGGTTAGCTTATTTTTGTTATTTTATTTTTGACTTTTTGTTTTTTTGTGTTATAATGCGTTTAGTTTACTCGCCGGGTCACTCAATTTTTGTCGGCCGCCCTGCCTGCTGCTCCAACACATACATATATATCAGATTAACCAAATTAGCCCTTCCATATCTGCCCTGCTAAATTTTAATTAGATATTTCGTTAATAAATATGGATAAATCTGAAGACGATTACAACAATATCATAAAAGCCCACCGTGAATCGAGTGAAGAGTTAAGAAACAAAGCGTCCCTGATAGAATTCATGGAATATAGAATAATAAAATTTCAAGTTGTAATTAATCACCTGAAAAACATAATTTCAGAATGCGACGATTGCAAATTAAAGTTGAAAAATAAGCAGAACAAAGTTGAAAAATAATTGATTTTCTGTCAAAAAAAACGCCACATTTAAATTAGACGACCATTTGCAAATTATTATATGGTTGTCACCGGAGAACCTCATTCAGCTAGATTAGCAAGAGAGCGACTAGAATAATCAGAAAATATTTACCTATCCGTGATGCTGTCAAGCAACAATTACAACAACGACAAGAATCTCATGTTGAATTTGAAGAAGATACAAAACAATTATTTAAACCTATTACAGAGACAACTAAACCTCTTCTTCCTGTTTTAGAGAAAACCGCTGAGGCAACTGAAAAAATAGCGGAGAGAACAAAACAGACAAAAAGACTTTTACGTGGACTTCCAGCTGACATAGCTGCTGCTCAACCAATACCTGTAGTCGCTGAAGCACCAGCTCCTAAACAAGATAAAGTTGTTAGTAGTACTACTACTGAATTGGTAAATAAATTTACTGAAAATGCTGTTAAAACAATTAGGGGGATTGTTGATGTTGCAAATATGTTAGCTGTGCTTGCTTTTGCTGGTTTTAGTCGGAGAGAAACATTAATGAAACCTGAAAACGTTAAAGATATTAGAACCCGTGATCAGTGGTTTAAAGTAATATATCGCATAAACACGAATTTTGAAAAAGTTAAATCTGATTATCCAAAATATCGAGATTATATATATAAAATTAATAGTTTAGCTAAAATGCAGGAAGAAAGAGATAGAAAGGAGAAAGAAAGCAAGATATATGCGAAAGAAGAGAAGAGAAAAGCAAGAGAAGAAGCAGCAGCAAGACCAAAACGAAAATATATAAAAAAAGTACGGCCTGCTCCTCAAATAACATCGGAATTACAGCCTGCTCCTGAAACAAAATTGGAATTACAGCCTGCTTCTGAAACAACATCGGAATCACAACCATCATTATCATTACCACCACCAATGACAAGGAGAGCAGCAAAAAAAAAAAAAAAAATACAAAGAGTAGAAAAATTAGCATTTTGGCCGCCAGTCTCACAGAAAATTCTGGAAGAAGAACAATCATCACCACCACGTGTACAAGAAACACCATTACCTCCTCCATCATTAACATCACTAGGGGGAGAATCAAAAAAAAGAGAAAGAGATAAGGTTTAAGAGAGAGAGACAGGAAGAAGAGATAAATAGAATGAAGGAGAGAGAAAGATTGTATAAAGAGGAATTTGGGGAATTACCGGAAGAACTAAAAAAAAAATGAAAAGAAGGGATTAACAGGATTACGTAAAATAATGAAATACAGAGAGAGGCAGAAAGAGAAAAAGATAAAAGATTTAAAAAAAGGAAAAGGTTTCTCTACCGGAGGTGATTTTACTCTATGTCCTAATAACGTTATCTCTGACGTTGAACGTCTCGAAATTCTCATTGGAGGGAAACGAGCTGGTAATAATTCTCCAGAAATAATTAATGAAGCAGCCGATATTTGCAGACGATTATTTATTGGCGGTATCATGGACGTTGATGTTTACCAGTCTCTTATTAATGAAATTGCCGATGACTACTACAGTGACTAAGTACGTAATTAAATACAATTACTTTAATAAAATGATCGTACATAGTACTCAACGTGGACCAACCATGGTCAGGGTAATAAACTCACGATTACCAGTATACAAAACAACCTACGGAGATGGACTAGGTGATGTTGTTCAGGGTCTATTTAGAAGGATAGCCCCAAAAGCAATACCGATCGCAAAGCAACTGGGAATGAAAGCTATTGATGTTGTTCGTGAAAAAGGTATTGGTGCTATGGGTAATCTCGCTGGTAAAGCATTTTCAGCGATCAAAGATAGACTAGCACGATTAATACGACGAAAACCTCAACCACTAAAATTACCTAGTACTGAAGTAATGCCTCCAAATGTCAGTAAAATAATAAATCAAGTTGCTAATCAAAAACTAGCAGAGTTGGCTGATGTACCAATGTCAGAAAAAGAAAAAAATATGACCGCTAGTCTGATAGCAGGAAGTGGTCTTCGTTTTAGACGATAATAAATATAATAAAGATGTTCAAGCGCATATCTGATCCAGCATTTGACATGGACGCACCAGTACTCAAAGATGAGTCTGTACGTGATTATCAATATTGATCTTATGACGCTCGAATTCCAGATCAGCGTGGACGAATTGAACTACAGGTTCAGGATACAAGTAGGTATTTCCTACCCGCTGAGGCTTTTATTGAGGTAGAAGGTGAAATTTTAAAAATGGATAATACTGCATATGGAGCCAATGACATATTTAGTTTTGTTAATAATGGTATTATGGCGTTATTTGACAGCGCCACTTATATGATTGATGGTAAAAATATTGAATCAATTCAGAAAGACATTGATGTTGCTACAACAATATTGGGTTTAGCAAGATACAGCGACGATTATTCAAGATCAGCTGGTCCATCAATGATGTTTGCGAAGGATACTTCTGACCACCCTGATAACAGACAGCATAAATTAGTACAAACACCGCGTGCTACTGCAGTCGATCCACAACCAGCGGGAATGATACCACGGCCTGCTGATGCATTTTCGTTATTGCAAAGTGTTAATTCCGATTTTAATTTAGGATTTGCAACACGTCGATCAATGTTGAAAGGTAATAGGAGATTTTCATGTGCAATTCCACTTTCACACATATTTGGATTTTGCAGAAATATCAGAAAAGTTATTTTCGGAGCTAAACATACTATTGTACTCGTACGAAAGGCTACAGACGATGATGCAATATGGCATCCCGCTGGTGCTGGTCCTGCTGCAACTGCTGCACTTCGTGGTAAAGTAGTATTAACCAAACTTTCATTATGGATGCCGGTGATGACTCCATCAATATCTGAAGAAGATCGGTTACTTACTTTTATGAATCAAGGTGGTAAATCAGCGTTATCATGGTTGACAATGACCACAGATGCTATTCAGAGTAATATTGATGGTTTATTTACGTGGCAGATAGCATCACAACAAGGTGTTTCTGCACCACGGCATATTTTTATTGCATTACAGAATAATGCACGAGTAAATAATCAACTACGTAGTATTATGATATTTGATAATCTTGGTGTTTCCGAGGTTTCGTTAAGGATAAATGGGTATCAAGAACCATCTGAAGATATTTTATTGAATTTTGATCAAAATCATGTAGCACGTGTATATCATCGTCTAATGACGTTCATGGGTCGTGATCAAAATATTGATACTGGTTTACAAATATCACAATTGGATTTTACAACCTTATATCCAATTTATTACTTTTCGCTCGAACATTTAGATTTAACCAGACAGTCAGTAGTTGATATACATTTTCGAGCTCGCGTGCTGATGCCAGTAGGAGTAGTTGGACCACCAGTAGTAGAAGGTATTGACAATTACAGAGCAATTGCTGTCATACTCAGTGATAAATCAATGTTACTTGAAGGTGTTGGTGGACGAATGAGAGTCGTTGATGCTCCAGTAGAAAACATGTAATTAGATCGTTTATGAATATTATAATGTCGTATAATCACGTTAGTGTTAGTCTGACTCCTGGTCAGATTAAAAGGATACAATCAGCATCAAAAAATAACTGTGGATTAAAAATATTGCTAAAGAAAGAGCAGATGAGCGGTTCAAATAAATTATCTCTTACAGAACGTCAGCTCAGGCATTTCAATGAATCCAAAAAAATCAAATAAAGGTACAAAACTTAATCTTTCTGCGGATGCCATTAAAGACATCATTAAGACGGTGGTATATTTCCACTTCTTGCTGCTATACCAGCATTAATAGCCGCTGCAGCCCCAGCTGTTGCAAAAGCAGCTGCATTAGGCGCTGTTGGAACCGCTGCTGGAATGGCATTAAAGAAAGCAACAGGAAAGGGAATCAAAAAAAAGGGAAGGGGTCTAAGATTACCAGGGACTCCACATTCATGGTACGGAAAAGGCCTAAGATTACCAGGGACAGTTTACTAATATCTCCTATGTCCAATTTTGATTTACTAGATGCTGCTAAAAAATTAAAAATAAAAAATTTTAGAGGAGTTTTCATGAGAGATCAATTACCGAAACAACCAAACAATATTGAAACCGGTATTATTAATCTCGATGAAAACTCTGGACCAGGCACACATTGGGTCGGATATGCAATTGATCCACGTGGAATTATTTATTTTGATTCATATGGACTAGCTCCACCAAAAGAATTCTTAAAGTATATTAGCGGCTATCAAAGTACTCCAATATGGTATTCAACGTTACCAACACAAACATTAACTGATCCACCAATATGTGGTCGAGAAGTACTTAATGTACTTGATGCTGTATCAAAATCAACAAAACCACCTCACAAAGTTGTACATGAATATACTACGACGTCACATTTAAACAGACATTAGTAAATATAATGGTGGACATTTACGGAAGATCTTCTCGTGGTAAAGGTCAGCAGCAAGCTGATTTATCTAAATACGCAACTCTCGATCAGCTCAGAAATGAGATTGATGATTTATTAAACATAACCAGTGTGGATCAAAATGAAGTAGTTGTTTTTCAGGATAAGGAAGGACGATTAAAAACTAGTAATATACAACTGCCAGATGTACTTATACGAGTTCCTAATGCTGTTGTTAATAATATAGTTACTTTTACTGATCAGGGTAAAATACAAGATTCCGGTACGTCAGTCAGCGATTATATTAAGAAAGCTGGTGATTCATTCAGGGGTAGCATTATTATGAATCAAAATAAAATTATAGACCTTGGAAACCCAACCGCAGATACAGACGCCGCAACAAAGAAATATGTTGACGATCAAGAATCTAAATACGTATTGGCCAACGGCGGTATAATGCGTGCATTTCTTAATATGAATAATAATGGTATTAATAATCTTAGAACACCAGAATATGATTTTGATGCTGCGACGAAGAAATACGTCGATGATAAGGAAATTCCTCTAAAAACAATCGGTGACGAAATTACTACACTTAGTGCTACTTTTTCTAGACATGTAGAAACGTTCTTAAATTTTCGTAGAAATGTAAACAAAACCATTAAAGATTTTTTGGGGCAACAACCAACCGATGACATAAAACTCTCCGACGTTAACATGAAACTCAATGATATTGTCAGTGGAATACCTAATATTGTTCAAAAAACTAATCTGATTAAAATTCCACATGGACAAATTAAAAATATCGTGTACACAGTAGCATCGGGACTAACAACATGGTCACAGCAAAATAACACTATTAAATATACCGCGTAGATTACTGGTGTTTATAGACTGTCTATATTTAGTTCTGCAAAGTTTAAAATTTATACTACAACATTTCCGTGGCGTCATTCAACAGATGCTTTCTCTGGAGTTGTATCTATAGTGTTAAATAAAGATGCTGAAGAAATATTTTTACTGGAAGCAGATGATCAAACAATAACCGCAACGTCTTACTGGTGGTGTTTGGAATTTGTAGCTGAAACACCGCAATTAGTCACTTAATATAACAATAATGGATCAACCTCAGTCTCGCATCGACGTTCAACGTTACAGATGCAATCAGATATGTGAGCGTCTGAATAAACTAAATAATTTTATCGACTATTATAACACGAAAATAAAAAAATACAAAAGGCGTATAGTTGTTATTGATGTAGTTGTTTACTCGGTTTCTGCTGTTATTGCTGGAACAGGATTATTATTATCAACATTGACGATGACAGCACCTACTGTTATAACCATTATTGTTTCAGCATCAACGACTATTGCTGGAGTTCTCGGTATTATAGCCAAAAAGATAGATACCTGTACAAATGCTAAATTGCACGATTATATGATTAAATTACATACAGTGGCAGAGGCATGTTCTAAACTATCTTTGTACATTTCTTCGTGTGTCAGTGATGGTGAAATATCCGATACTGAATTTGCGATGATGATGAAAACTTATGATGACGCATTTAAGGTGATCGCTAATGATTTTAACGAATTAAATAATAATGATAATAATAATGACAGACAGGGAGTTACTTCAACAGATCGTCACTAATACGACTCCGTCAAAAACCACTATGATATCGTTAAGTTCGACCAATCCTGAGTTTAGTGTTAATTTTCCAACATCAATTCCTGCAAAAGAAATAGCATTAGCACAGTTACGGGTTTATTATAGCTGGCCCAATATTAGATCAAAACCATTTGGTGGACTACAGCCAAATAATTCATTAGCATTCGCCAATAAGAATAAACCTGATGGAACTCCTGATTGGCAAGTAGTTGCTATTCCAACGGGCAGTTATCAAATAGAACAGATTAATGATGAGTTCCAACGCAGAATTAAATCTATTACAGGAAAAGAATCCAAAATAGCAATTACTGTCTACGAACCGACATTATCAGCGGTTATTGAAATAAATTCCCCTGATTATTCTGTAGATATTTATCAAAGTTCGATTAGATCAGTATTAGGATGGCCTGAAGATCCACCGGTTTATCAAGGACCACCAGAACCACAACGATCTGATTTCGTCGTAGATGTTGAAAAATTTATAAAACCTCCAGAATATCGAAAAACTTATCCGTTTATAGAGACTCCGGATGCTTATCGTGGTTATGCACAGTATAATCATTTTATAGATTTCGTTCGGGGTAAAGGTACAACAAGAATAGCAACAATTAATGTTGAAGAAATTAACTCAAAATCAAGACCAATTAAATCTGAACACGGACGTGTACTTAATGATCTAAGAAATTTATTTTCCAGCATCAGCACTTCCTACAACGATGACTTAAAAAATCAGATAATTGAAACAATACAACATTTGAATCAGGTTGCATCAGACTTAGAATATGTAAATAAGGCTATCGTTGATAGAGAAAAAACATTAAACGTACCGGTAGATAGATTTCTTAGTACTTATATAGTTAATGAAGATGATCCTATTCAGCGAGTAAGCTATAAACGTTTATTTAAAACAGTGTTTCTTAAATATTATGGAATCACAGAAGAACAGCTACCAACATTTGTAATTCCTGGATTTAACTCTGAAGAGCTAAAGAAATCAGTTAATGATCTTATTGATGAACATTTTAAAAGAATATGTGATTCATGGAAAAAGTAATACCCACACCAACTATTCTTAAATATAATAATGATCCACATGGTGGAGGTCGTCATATCTCACCTGGTATTGTTAATATAACATCTACGATCGCGGTCAATCTAGTATGTGACGTAACTGATGACAGTTATCAAGTAAATCTTTCAAAGTCTAACCAGGCCCAACAGGGGTATATACTATATACATTCAGTCCTAAAGATCCACCCGGGTGGTTAATTGTATCTGAGCCAATTAATCCAGTTTATCTACGTGTACATAATCCATTATTATCAAGAATAAATTTCAAACTTACTGACCAGGCAGGAAACATTTTGGATCTAAGACAAGAGTCTCTTAATATTAATTTGTATATACGCTCGTAGAACGTCTGATTAAATAATCAGGGGCAAAAAAATAATCTGATGAGTAAATATATGAATAATAATCAATTCCTATGATTAAAGCAATTGTATATATAATAAAGCGAGATAACTCGGCTATCTCTCTCTGCGGAGTAAATTAAACGATTATTTCCCTTACTACTACGTCGTTACCTGTACAAACCCAGTTGTATATACGTGTATAGCGTATTAGTCCGTCTGTCTGTTACCTTAACGAATTATAACTCATACGTGCAATTATTTTATGAATTTTGAAGAATTGAAATACAGTTCTACATTCTATTAGTAATACAAGTCCTGTGAGATAGCGCAAATATTTTTTATATACTTAAATTTAAGTGTATTATTGATAAGAGAGCGATGGCCGAAGTGGTAAGACGTTTGGACGTAGATGGAAGTTGTGCAGACTCTCGTGTGTTCGAGTCTCCAAAAATGCTAAAAATATTTTATCTTGCATTTGGCGACTGATGCTATTTAATTTTGGGGGGAACCCGGAGCATTTCCTCGAAATCCACAACAAACAAAATACACTCTCCTACCATACACCCTTAGGGGTGTACCTTTTACACTCCCCGAGGTTTTGTATGGGGGAGAGTGTACAAAATCTGTTGGACGTAGACAAGATTCCCCCATCATCACCATTTGTATATATTTCATAACCATACAATCATATGTCATTAGGATAAGTTTATGTTTGTGCCGTCCACAATCAAATCAAAATCATAAACCATTTGTACATATTTCATAACCATACACTATATGTTTGTGCCGTCCACAATCAAATCAAAATCATCACCATTTGTATATATTCATGTTCATACAATCATATGTCATTAGGATAAGTTTATATGTAACCTCTGATCCTGCTAAGATGTTGTTTGACAACTTAGGAGTTCACATGGGTATAAATTGTGTCTGTCTGTTTCGTCTTTCGAATTTCCTCTGATCCTGCTAGGATATTGTTTGACAACCTAGGGGGTCACATGGGGATTAATTCAAATGCCCCTGAACTTGCTAGCATGTCATATGGCAAGCTAGAAGTTCATATGGGGTTGTGTTGTGATTATATGTTTTGTAAATATTTTTTATTTTAAAGAAATAATTATATATATAATGAACCAAGAAAACATTAATGATATTATTTCTGCTATTAAAAAATTAAAACATAATGGAATAAATCTCTCTGATAATCTTGATCCTGAAAAAATATTATGTGATTATGAAATATTAAAACAAAGAAAAATTGAAAATAAATACACATTACCATCCAATTATAAATTCGTAAAATCAATTTATCATTCTATGTTAGAATCCTTGGCAGTGGTAAATGAAAAGCAGGTAAAGCTATTTGCGCCTCTTGCACGTTCGATCGAAAATATCAGATCCGAACTATCTCGTGAATACGAGAAAAAGAAGATTGTGGATAATCGTGTAATGCAATTAAGAAAGATTATGTTATTTGATTCTGTCAAAAATGAAAGTGACACTGAGCGCAGCGACGGTGAAGGTACCCATGGCAAAATATAAAGTCGAACTATATACAATTTATTTATTAAGAGTACAGAGTTAGATATATTCAAATATTACCCACTGATCATATTTTATTGAATATGCAGATTTAGTAATATTATCTGCAACATCACGTACTGATTGTGGATGTATGCTAAAATGTTTTGCAGCCGCATTCATTGATTGGAAAGTTATTTCTTGTCCTGTCTGTATATTCATGGATTTAATAGCTCTTCTTGCAAACTTTTTACATTTTCCAGTATTTCCACGTGCAGCATTCTGACTAGGTGTAATAGCTTGCAGGTTAGATAACCGATTATTTTTGGGATCTCCATCAATGTGATCAACTACAAGTCCATTTTTAACGACTCCAAAATAACATTCGAATATGAATTTATGTGATGAATAATATTTTCTCCCAGCATGGAATCCAAAATAACCTTTATTACTAAGACTACCGACTGATTTTTTCAATCTACAGTGTCTGATTACACCATCTCGGGATGCTTCATAATTTGTATATACTGGATGTTTAACAAATTCGTGTTTATTATGAAATGCTTCTTTTCTTAATTCTCTTATAATATCAATGTCGATCGTTTCATCGTGGGTCTGATTTGTCTGAGTCATTTTATATAATAATATTATTTGTCTAAATCATTGTTTTGAAATCTAACCAGATAATCTTCTACGGTTTGTGTAGGAGATTTACCTGACGAAGTATTATTTTTTTGTCATAATATCGTTTTAATTCTCTATATTTTTTTCCGCCACATTTTAGACACAATTGAGTTTTTCCTCTGACTCCAACACCACATTGATTACACGGTATTGGTCCTGTACTTCCATTTTTGATACTTTGTGCATGATTTCCGCAGTATTTGTTCACACACGATTTATTACAAGGAGAAGTATATCCAATTTTGAGCCAAGCACATTTGTTCTTTGTTTCAAGCATTATATATATACTAAAATTTTAATTTAAATATTTGTCTTAATTATATGAACGAATTATCGGCAATTGAACCTAAAAGAGCTAGATTTGATCTTGACAGACTATCAGAATATAAATTTAGTACTTTGATGCAAGATCTGGCATTAACAAATGAGGATGTAACCGAACGTATTCGTGAAGCCAAAAAAGAATTTCGTAATAGTGGCGCTGCTCATGTATGGTCAACATTCAGAGTTGGAAATGTTACTAATATGATGAATGACAAACGGGGAAAAGTAATTATTAATCACCTTGATGATCAAAAATATTTTATTTTAATAAAATTTATTGTAAATACAGAAGAAGATATTTGGATTATTCGTGATAAGCGCGATCCAGTACGCATACAGTCAGGAAATAATATTGTTCTCTTAAATAATAAATCTAAACCCGGAATACTAACCGGTATTGACAAGTTATATTATGAAAGTGCATATCCAGTTACTGCAGTTGTATATGCAATATATCCGCTTAATAATAAACCTGACGTCAATAATCTAAAGCCGATGAAACTGTCAGAGTCAAGAATAAACTGTGTAGCTGAACGAGTTACAGAACATTTCATAAACGCGATAAGTGGTAATGGTTTAACAGATTTAAGGCGTAAAAAAATAAATACATGGGCAGAATCAGTTAAAGATACTGGAGCATCTATTAAAGATGTTGCTGATCTAGAAAAGAAATTAAGATTTCCAATAACAGTAAAGACGCTGACGGGAGAGATTTTATATAAACCAAAATACATAAAAAATGGAACTCCGATAGATATTATTGATCATAATTCGCATGCGTGGACCTCAGCAGTAACAATATTTCCACGAGATAGAACGGTTAAATTTTATGATGGTCATATATTTGATTTTATCAAAAATATCAGTAAAAGTGACCCTGTATCCGTTTGGTTATTTCAAAGTTCAGAATATGATTATTACGATCAATTTGTACGGCCTAATGGTGATATTTACCGTACAGAATCTCTTAATGTAGAAATGGAACATCTTGCGCTGAAATATACTTCAGACGATGTCAAAGTTAGACAATTATTAAATAATTGTTTTACAGTTCCATCTGTAGCGGCTCATTTCGCTCAAGAGAAAAATTTATGGAAACCAACACGATCGGAATTTCTTGAAGATATCCATAAAAGCTGTGTAGAATATGGACACGGAGGATTGTGGAATACCAAATATAAGTATAATGACGTTATATCTGTTGATATGGTAGCGTGTTATCCTGGAAGTTTTCTTGGATATGGAGAATGTTCTAAATACTTTAAGAGATTCGGACATCCATCACACGAGATGACCAGGGTTGCGATAAACGGACATTTACCAGATTTTGACTTAACCGGATTTGCTCATGTAGAATCATTTGAGTTTGCAGAAAATCTCCGTCCGATTACTTATGCTTGGTTTGGAAGACATTTTTCAGAAAAATGTTGGGTTCCAATAGTACTATTGCGATAGATGCTTGATGTTGGAATTTTAACATTATTGAGGGTGAGTGAGGCAATTATATCGTATAGTCCACAGAAGCAAGTTTGGTTACCAGAACCAAATAGATTTAATATTGATGATGCCAGGAGAGAATTTCCTAATCTTAATGAAGATGACATTATTAAAATTACTAATAATATACGTAAATGCAGGGACGAGCATGATGAAAAACTTGCAAAAGATCTTGGTAGAAAGATGATTGGTAAATTTACTCAAGGAGGAGTCTATGATCATAAAAGACACTGTACAAGATTGATTAT
>JAECUM010033490.1:0-61574 GCA_016617855.1 Megalonaias nervosa
CCTTTGAAAAGCTGAACAGAAGGATGAATGGACAGATGGACATTATGACCACTATGTTTTGTCTTTTAAGACATTCACAAGGAGTGAGAAGATACACTGAATAGTTTTTAAAATAACATGACATTCAACATAAGGGGAATATCACCAACAGACAATTTTGCACCCTCCTAGCTTTATTATGGCAGTGATGGTGTTGCTATTTATTATTATTATTATTATTATTATTATTATTATTATTATTATTATCATCATTATTATTATTATTATTAATTATAGGTTTATAGATACATTTCAATATGACTTTAAAAAAGAAACTTTTTGTCACAGGTCCTACAAGAAGCATACTTGGTCAAAAAAATTAGTCACATGTTTCAGGCTTGGAAATATGATCATCTCATAAAAAACAACAATGTCTCCATCAACTTCACCAAAAATATTCCGCTTTATTTGAAAGCTTCATCAGCAGTGAAATGTAATAAAAACATTACAATAAATAATGTTAAAAATGACTGAAGCCATAAATCTCTTGTCTATTTTCTCAATCTTGTCAACAGTTTCAGTTGGGCAAACACACAGACATGTACATCTCTTCAGTGTATGACAGAGAGATCGTGGCTTTTAGTCATCATCATTGCAGTGTGGTTGTACGAAGCTGGCTTGGGTCACAGGGATAGAGCTCTTGGGAAGCAGAAGCTTGCACATCCCAGCCTGAAAGATATGTAAATATTGAATATAATTAGTAACTAAATGATGAACTGCTTCTAAAAAAGGGAATTAACAGTTTTGCCACAAAATGTGTCATATGAAGCATCTGAAAAATTACAATTCTCAAATCTACTAGATGATTAAACAGCAAATAAAATGCAACAAAAAGGCTGTTCATCAATTATAGTCTGAATCCAATGCTTGTTAACAGAATCTTCAACATTACACAAGTGTCATGTACAATATTTATTCCTAAAAAGCATGTAACAAAAATTCAGCCTCCCATATGTGTTTCTCTCCATTTGCAACAGTTTCATGTCCACTTTATAACTACATGTCACCTTGAGTATAATGGATGAGATCTTGCACAGCTTTGTGTATCTTTATTAGAATGCATTAGCGTTTTTACAGGGTCCATCTCCAGGGAAAATGTTAATGTTGCTTATTTATCATGTCCATTGTTTAACTATGAAACGCTTGGGACTGGAATTAGAAATTTAGTAATCTCCAATATCACTGTCAGTCATTTTGTAGTATATTTTATTTTATGACACTATGTTCATGGTCAAATGTCAACAACACTTAATTTTTTATGTCTTATATTAACAAAACTTGGTATAGGTGTACACAAATGTGATGATAATCATTGACTATATGTGATGATACACACAGCCTGTATGAGATGATACACATGACTATATGTGATGATACACACTGCCTGTATGCAATGAATCCCATGACTATATGTGATGATACACATTGCTGTATGCGATGATACACATGACTATATGTGATGATACACATTGCCTGTATGCGATGATATACATGACCATATATGATGATACACATTGGCTGTATGTGATGATACACATGACTATATGAGATGATACACATGACTATATGTGATGATACACATTGCCTATATGCGATGATACACATGACTCTATGTGATGATGCAAACTGGCTGTATATGATGATACACACTGGCTATATGTGATGATACTAGTTATATGTGATGATACACATTGACTATTCCAAACTGTAAATATAACAGCATTGATATGTCAGGAAAAATGGTGAACATCATTTCTGTACACATAATGAATATCAAGCATGCACTGCCTATTGACAAACATACATGATAGAGTCATATGCATCTTTTTTGGCACGAGACATTGTTATGGCCTGAACTTGGAACCTGAATTTAGGACCTCAATTTGGGGCCTGAATTTAGGGCCTGAATTTGGGGCTTGAGTTTAGGGCCTGAATTTAATGCCTGAATTTAACAATTTCCTACTTTGCACTTGTTTGCATATGGTTACCAACACATTCCAATATGAAGATTGTCAAGAAAAAGAAGAACTATATTTCTCATCAGTTTCAGATGTCAGTTTTAATATATCAGATGTTCAGCCAATCAGCAGAATCTAGGTCTGTGAATGACTAAATTACAAATAAAGGCTGTTTAACCAATCATCAATGCTAGGCCTGTTTCTGATATGACTGTCTAAATTACAAAATAAAGGATGTTTTACCAATTGGTCAAAGCTAAGTCTGCTTCCGATATGAATATCTAAATTACAAATAAAGGATGTTTAACCAATCGACCAAAGCAAGGTCTGTTTCTGATATAAATGACTAAATTACAAATTAAAGGATGTATAACCAATTGGCCAAAGCTAGGTCTGTTTCTGATATGAATTACTATATTACAAATTAAAGGATGTTTAACCAATCGGCCAAAGCTAGGTCTGTTTTCGATATAATGACTAAATTCCAAAATAAAGGATGTTTAACCAATCGGCTACAGCTATGTCTGTTTGTGATATACATGACTAAATTACAAAATAAAGGATGGTTAACCAATCGGCCAATGCTAGGTCTGTTTTCAACATGAATGACTAAATTATAAATAAAGGATGTTTAACCAGTCGGCCAAAGTTAGGTCTGTTTCTGATATAAATGTCTAAATTACAAATTAAAGGGTATTTGACCAAGCAGCAGAATCAAAGTCTGTTTCTGATATGAATGACTAAATTTCAGAAAGAGAATAGGCTATATGCTGCATGTACAGCTAATATTTCCAACTTCAGCAGGCATTGCGCTTATAAACTTCACATTCTTTATTCATACTAAGCATTGCAGCGATTCCTGATATTTTTGAAATTAAAAATTAAGAATCTGTATTTAAAAACAAATATGAATTTTAACAAAAGTTCTGAAACATCTGGATTTGGTGTTCATTTTGTCATTTCAGGCTGATGCTATTGCTAGCCAGCTATGACTTCAAAAATGGTGATAACATTATCAGTCTGTTTGTGAATTTTCCAAATGGGGTACAGTCATACTCAACTGCATCCTTAATCCATGACATAAATGTACAAAAAATATACTGAAGGACTCAAAACCTTTGGGGCACAGTTCCAGACACAAACCCACTGGGACAAGATCCAAGGTAGCATAAAATTTTTTAAAACTTCATGAACACACATAACGATTGGAATTACCAGAAAACAAACATGGCTGTGGCAGCTTTTAATAGCCAAGATTCAATAAAAATTATGAAATACATTTGTCTCAAAATCCAATTATTATTTTTGAGGACTGCGTACCAAACACACATAAAGTTTCAAAATTTGAATGGAATAATAAATAAACATGCAAAACAGCTTGAAAGAATGGGCTTGAATGAAATCTCAAAAGTGGTATAAAATGTTCCTCAAAATCTTAATCCCACTCAGCACAGTTAGCTTTGAGCATTTATTCGACATATTTGTAACATTCTACTCAGAATGTAGAGATGTCCATATAAATAATGGCCCAAAAAGAATGTTGACCTTTGATAGAAAAACAAATCCCGCTTATCATGTATAATTTCTATGTTACAACATTTAAAAATCTTATAACTGGAAGGATCAACTCCATCATAAAAGACTTGTACAACATAACAAAGAAAACCTAATGTGCTGTTTAAGTCTTGAAACCTAGAAGAGCTTGATAAACTGCTTTCTGGTGTAATAACCATATTTCTAAGTGAGAGTAGGATTCAAATGTCAACAGGGACAAAAGCAATTCTACTAACATACCACCTGACTTGGACAATCACTCTAATAATAATATAAATTCACACCCATGTCTAATCCAGCCAACTGAAGTTTGATGTATTAATTAACACTGAGGATGACTGGAACATCACACCCAAATCTAATTCACCCAAATGAAGTCTCTGAAGTATTAAACAACACCGAGGATGAATTGAACATCATAGCCATGTCTTATAATCCACCCAGCAGACGTCCTTGATGTAAGAAATAACACTGAGGAAGAATGGAACTTGACACCCATATCTAATTCAGCTATATTAATAATGCATAAGATGAATAGAAACAATGTATGCACAAGTGTGGATTATTAGGACTCGATCTGAAGGCCAGAGCACTGAGACAGGAAAGAGGCTTTTCAGAAATTTTACCCACAAAATTCTGACCCCCAAGATTGGCCAAAGTGGATATGTGAGAAAGCTGGCCAGTAGCTTCCATGGGTTGGTGGTTCTTTCTGGGTTCTTCCTCCACCATGTATAGCTTATCATGTGCTGAAAAATGGCCTTCAAACCACACAAAAAAACACACAGAATTTTCAAGGACTTTCACAAGTTTTCAAGCTGTATTTTTTAAAAACAAAATACAACTTCTTCCATGTATTACATGTACTACTTTGGTTATCACTGCACAAATAGGTACAAAAGTCGAAAAAATAATGTAACACATGTATATGTATATTAATTAAAAGGGTTGCTACTCCATCTTTAACAACCCATGTCATGTATCATTTGATGGTCACAATTTTGTCCTTTATTTATTTATTTATGCATTAGTTGGGAAAAATGCATATATAAGAGAACATTATAATTTAAATGTGATCCATTTAATTCAGTTTTAATCTTTTGCATTCCCTCAGATGAATTCAAGTAGTACTGAGAAAAGCTACTGAAGTTTCTGAGCAAACTGAATGATTTGTCAAAGACAAAAACGACTTTTTCAAAACTCACAGTTTTCAAACTTGTTTGAACCGTGTAACCTTATTTTGCGTTAAGTTTGATCAAACTTGGATTAGAAATACAGCCTTGAGTGGCAATTGTATCAGAAATACAGCCTTGAGAGTGGTAATTATATTAGAAATACAGCTTTGAGAATGGTAATTGTATCAGAAATACAGCCTTGAGAGTGGAAATTGGATCAGAAATACAGCCTCGAGAATGGTAATTGTATCAGAAATACAGCCTTGAGAGTGGAAATTGGATCAGAAATAAGAGCGGTAACATGCCTTGAGAGTGGTAACATGCTCAGCCAATCAGATGAAAGATCACCTCATTTATATGCATGGATCTTGCACATTAGTGAGCTAATATGAAATCTTGAGAATACAAGCCCATATTTCCAATTTTCATAATATAGCTTCCTGAATGGTATTAACTCAGCCAATCAGCAGGATTGCCTCATTAATATCCATAAATCTTGCTGATAATAAATCTTGTCCAGATCTTAATTATATGAGCATGTATTCCTAGTCGTTTCAAAACTAGATCAAAGTTGCAACCGCTGGCTCCACAACAAGCTCAAACAATCAGATGCATGATCATCTCCTTAAAATGCATGGATCTAACTCATTACTGAACTCATCTAAGATATTGATGACATAAACTTGCATACCATGTTGGATTAAAATTGGATCAAAAACTTGGCATCCATGCAAATGTTGACAGACAGACAATGGACTCAGGGCTATACCATAAGTTAATTTGTTCTACTAGATGTAGTCGCATATTTGAATTAAAATTAAAAGATGTGTATTTCTAAACTAAATCCAGCTGTTTGAGGATGATTATATCAAAACGAATTTTCCTAATTTGCGAAGACTATTAATAACTCATTCTGTTTTTCTTTATCTGAAGACTTTCACCACCTTATAAGTATGGCTCTATTCCATTACACAAAGGTCCTCTGCAGAAGAAGGGCTCCATGGTATTCTCACCCCTGAAAACATTATGTCTTGGACTAGATTCATCTTGAGGGAAAATTTCTTTACTCTCAAGAACTAATTGAGAGGGGAGTCTCTCTGAGTGGTGATTCTGTAACACTATTCCTCATATGAGCAAGTAAATTAAAATGGCCCTGACCAACTAGCAATGACATTCAGTTGCCCCCACTGGCGGGGTGGCGAGAGTGTCTTGAGATTTGCTCCTCAGATCAATTTAAATTCATTCATATAGTTTGTTGCTTTGGCTTGGTGGCTAGCTGAACCCATTAAAAGTAGGCTGCGGGTTCGAATCCTTTCCTGATCAGTCAGGGTTGGCCGCTGGGTGAGGAATGTTACTCCCAGTACTTTGACACTAAATAGCCCTTCATGTGCTGATGTGCCTTTAAACACCGGTCAATCCACCATGCACCAGTATGACACCACCATCTAAAACAAGTTCATAACCATCAAAAATCAACACTGAAGAAACTTCTCATTCCAAAATGGCACATTTACATCATAATACACAATTAGTTTTATATGCTGACCCTTCTTGATCATTACACCATGTATTTTGGCCATGTAATTTCCAATGCCCTGATTGATCATTACACCATGTATTTTGGCCATGTGACTGAATCCAATGCCCTGATTGGTCATTACACCATGTATTTTGGCTATGTGACTTCCGATGCCCCGATTAGTCAATACACCATGTTTTTTGGCAATGTGACTTCCAATGCCCAGATTGGTCATTATACCATATATTTTGGCCATATGATTTCCAATGCCCTGATTGGTCATTACACCATGTATTTTGACCACTGACTTCCAATGAACACAGCAGAAACTATAAATTGTGATTAATTTTGACTTATAGGAGTACCTAGATTATATTATTGTAATTAAAAATAAGTGAAAATATTTAATCAGCTGCCACTTAAACAAGCAATTTAATTTTTTCCAGTTTCAAAAACTTCACCTGGCTGATCTAACTATAATGATAGAGAGGTCATAAGAAAATAAAAGTGGTCTCATATTAATTGTCACTGTCTGATAGAGAGGGCATACGAATGTGAAAGCTGTCTCATATTTATTGTCACTGTCTAATAGAGAGGGAATACGCATGTGAAAGCCGTCTCATATTAACTGTCACTGTCTGATAGAAAGGGCATACGAATGTGAAAGCTGTCTCATATTTATTGTCACTGTCTGATAGTGAGGGCATACGAATGTGAAAGCTGTCTCATATTTACTGTCACTGTCTGATAGAGAGGTCATATGAATGTGAAAGCTGTCTCATATTAACTGTCATTGTCTGATAGAAAGGGCATAAAAATGTGAAAGCTGTCTCATATTTATTGTCACTGTCTAATAGAGAGGGAATATGCATGTGAAAGCTGTCTCATATTAACTGTCACTGTCTGATAGAAAGGGCATAAAAATGTGAAAGCTGTCTCATATTTATTGTCACTGTCTAATAGAGAGGGCATACGAATGTGAAAGCTGTCTCATATTTATTGTCACTGTCTAATAGAGAGGGCATACGAATGTGAAAGCTGTCTCATATTAACTGTCATTGTCTGATAGAGAGGTCATACGAATGTGAAAGTGTTCTCATATTAACTGTCAGTCTGATAGAGAGGGCATACGAATGTGAAAGTGTTCTCATATTTATTGTCACTGTCTGATAGAGAGGGTATACATATGTGAAAGTGGTTTCATATTAATTGTCACAGTCTGTAAGCTTGCAAAAAATATAACAAGTCAATCGATACATTCATTCAAATATTAGTTCATTTTTTTTGCCATTACCCATGAAGATGATCCATGGGATGTCGGTGTGTCATCTAATTTATTATACTACTAGCCTCCACAGATCCAATGATATTCAGTTTGCAAGCAAGATGAACCTAGGTATTATCAACATAATGTAAACAAGAATTCACTTCTATTACATTATAAAATGATTTGCATTTTGAATTTTGAACAATAAGGTAAAGATGAATAGTAATAGGACATAACTTGTGATATATTGGAGTGAATATGCTGAGGTTAAGTTTCATGTGCAGTATGACTATCACCCTTTCCTGGACTAATCCATATTTGGTTTACATCAATATTCCAATTTTTTCATGCCTGGTAGTGTATGTAAGCAGATCAGTGTAGAATTGTCCCTATCAAACATTCTGAAACTCAGATATTAGCCATTCCACTTTAATTTACCTTGTTTAGGACACGTTGCTGATGGCCATATCCCATCTCCAGCTGAAGACGTAAGAGTATAATTTTTTTTCTAGGTATATGGATTATTTTGGTTTATTCATATATTTCCTGATTGTCATTATGTCAAATTTTAACACTGCATAATGCTGTTTTGCTTAGATGGTGCTTACTGCTTGAACAACAATGATGTTTGTTTTGTTGTCATCCTGGTACCAACTATAGATCTCTGTGTACAGAAAACGAAGAGAAATGTTTTGATTTCATCTAAGCTCACATAAACATTTTTATTGTGACTAGACTTCACTCCATACATTTTGATTTTTATTGTGTTTTGGTTTTTTTTTTTCTGTTTTATGTATGCATATGCATATTTATGTCATCATTATGTATGCTTGTAATATTCATGATTGATGAGCTAAATTAAGTTCAGTAAACATCCAGCTGACTGTTGATGGTAATACTGATGCTGAGACAAGTGGATTCAAGGCCATGGTTGACCCAGTTCAGCACGGTTGTGCTCTCATAATTTTACTGTATAAACTATGGGTTAGATGTATACAGTGGTTCCTTTTGCAATTAAGTAAACAAAATATGACACTATCTGCAGTCTATTATTTAAACAAATCAATTTCTGCAATGCAAAATTTGAATAGGGAATGTTTCTTTCTTCAGCTTTCAATCTGAAAGGGAGTAATTCATTGCATTGCCTGTATACAATCACCTCATTAAATGCAGAATAAGTCAGGTTCTTGACAAAGAAAGTTTCAAAGATGGAAATACATTTAAAACCCGTTATAACGCGATTTGTTATAACGTGATTCTGCTTATAATGCAATGGCAGTATGGCTCCCATTTTTTAATTAAAGGTGACCTTTCTTTTTAACATCCTAAATACATGTTCTTGGAAAAGCAAATAATTTGTATCCCAAGCACATTTTTAATCCCAGCACTGCATTTAATGTTGCCTTAACTTCCAAAATTTTCTAAAACATATTGCGATATATGATCAAGTGGTTAGTTAAAACTGATGACATTGAAATTTCAAAGCACATTTTCTATGGGGAAGTTTATTAAAAAATTTGTTAACGAGATCCCACTTATATCGCGATGTTATTCTTTGGACCCCGAGCATCATGTTATAAATGATTTTACTTGTATCTGTATTGTCAATAATATTATAATCTGTTCATATCCAACCAAACTTATTAATCATGTTGGAGAATAATCCCTGTGTCCTAAATTTGGTAAAAGATAGGAAAATCCATGGAATTTTTTCTATTTCTTTTTAAATAAACTTGTTGCTGAACATATAGCCTTTGTCACTGAACTAAATCTATTCCCACTCAGTCCACCAGCTAATCTCCATCTTTTGTCCCATTGTTGTCTACTTTTGTAAACATGTGCTGTAATGGCACTGTTGATCTACAGGACTCTTAATTTCTACAACAATTAGGTCAGTTTGTTTCAACAACCTATGACTAATCTGCAACACACGATATTATATGTGGTTAGAAAGATTATTTCTTACCCCGCTTTCTTGATGGATCTCCCCAAGATTAAGTCCAGCCTGGTCTTGACCCCAATCCACTGCTTCCTCCTTCAAGTCTTCCATAAGCATTTCAAGCTTAGGCAAGCTAGGTTCAATGGATGTCTCTTTTTCTGTAAGAAAGTATGAATTATTACTTTGATTTGTATGAAACATATAAAAGACATTCTAATCATGTTCCAATATAACCAACAATAGGTTCCATGGGATTTTTGGTTGCTCTCTTGTTAAAACCCTGATAAAATTCAATCTAACAAAGCTTCCAATGAAATGGATCTAAATTGATTAATGATTTTGAGAGATGCTTGGTTTGTTAAATGGCTATTCTGTCTGTAGATTGACATCATTTGCACATGTTAAAAGATAACATCCAGTAAAACTAATTGCTTAGGCAGTTCATGGATAATAAATATTGAGCTGTTTTTACTAATTAACATCATACAAGCCTGCTTGTACAAACTTGAAAGATATTATCACCCCAATCAAGTATGTAATTTTTGGTCTTAATAGACAACACTAATAATGTTAGAAGTGTTTTCTTTGAGGTGTGTCATAAATGCCAATGCTGTAAATTACTTTAATTATGTTATTGTTATGTGTGCTTAATTTGCATTGTTCATTAGTTTTTTTTCTCCATGATTATATGTTATGTATAATTGTATTTTGGACTTGACTTTATCCACAATCAAGTTCTACCTGTGTACCTGACCAATAACTTTTATTTTGTAAACAAATAATACATAGTTAATATATCTCTATGAGTGTATGTTAACTATTAGGATCATTATCAATGGAGGTAAACATGTTTATTTGGGTCTGGGTCTAGGATTTTGGAATTCCCCCATGATACACTGGGTCTACCTGATGTTTACCACATTCTTTATTATAATTATGGTAACAGATTTTATCTTGTTGACAACTTAGTAGTCTTTAGAAATGAACTTTTGACCCTTATCCTGGTTCTACTTCTTGGTCTTAGTTTTTTAAAATCTTGTTTTCTTGAGAAAGTACTCATTCTTGCATTTAATATCAGTCTTATTGTTGTGTTCAGTATTTCATTTGGGTAGAACACTGGAAATACAAAGTGTTCATCTATACTGTTTTTGGACTGGAACATTAACTTAGAATAATAGTGAATTCAGATAAGGAAATCATGGATTATATTATTGTGATTCATCAGAAGACTATTGGTACAACTACACATCATAGGTCACTACATGCAAATAAATGCATTCAGAGTTAAAGTAATTTTTGGAACACTTCTGGTATTTAGTTAGAACTTAAATTTATTAGGACTGGTGACAGAACCTCTTCAACTATTTGGGATTTAATTCACAATACTGTAAATTCTTTTTAAATGTTTACTTTGTATTCTAGGGAAATAAATTATTTATTGAAGTTTCTGTCAAGTACTTTAAGACCATAGAATAATAATGATAAGAATAATGTATATATATATATATATATATATATATATATTAAAAATAACATGGCTTTTAAAGTTTTGGTAAAAAGCAATTTGATATACCAATACAACTGACATATCAAATTGTGATCCGCCCATAGTGCAATAATAGAATATGTCAACATTCTTGGAGCTGTGTACTGTCTGTTCTATTCCTATAGATCAATGATGAATTAATTTCCACTCATTAATCATTTGTGACATATGAAAATAGCAAAAAAAAAGTAATGTTAATCCCTGTTTTCTAAATGAATTTGACATGGTACACAATTTCATCGCAGTCCTTTCTTTTTCCATTTCTCCTCCCCTCTCATGCATAAGGGACAAAATGCACAGAAATTGGGAGTGAGAGAGAAAAAGAAATTGAGTTGGATGAAAACCTTGAAACTGAACTGCATCAAGTAATCTACAAGAAATATGATTTGTCGCAACAGTATGTGTACACTTCCCTTGGGTTCTATCTACAGTGTTCATATAATCCATGATACAAAGTTGCAATAGCCTGTATTGGTTACGGGGCACACGGAATGTAATGTATTTAATGCTTTGTTGTGGTTGTTGTTGTTGTTTCTTAAACCTATTATAAGGTTTAAACATTGATTATTATTAATTAAATAAGAAAATGTCCAAAGGCTGCCCCCCTTCTCTCTCTCTCTCTGTTGACCATCGTAGCAAGACAGACGAAAATCCGTGAAAAGACAAGCATAGATGATTTTCACCTGTATCATACATGATGTCTCTGGATCTATGAAGAATGATGGTAAATGTTAAGTCAAACTGACCAAAGAGAGAGAGAGAGAGAGAGAGTGAGAGAGTGAGAGAGGGAGAGAGAGAGAGAGAGAAAATTTGTTATGGTCAGTAGTAAATGTTAATCAAAGTGGAATAATGACTTAGGTCAACTATAAATATATTAAATTATTTTAATTATCTCTTGTTGGTTTGTCATTTTACTTAGTTTCTATTCCACACTAAATTCCATGCATGTGTATGTGAATGGCTGACATTTCAGTGTTCAAGAATGTAACGATGTGTTTGTAGTGATCTACTTTCTTCATTAAAACCATCTTTCATGTAAAAATCATAAGTATCTTATACGGATTTAATCAGTGTGAATAAAGATAGAAACTCAAATAAAAAGAACAATCAACCTATCAATATGAAAAATGATTGTGAATAGCCAAAGAAAAACCCCATAAAACTACATTTTGTAGCAGACACACTTGGCAGGGATGAGAGTTCATTTACTCAGTCAATACAAAGCTGCCTGTAGTCAGTTTCAGCTTCATTCACAAGGCAGGTATGTGTATTTGTATGTGATATAAATACATTATATGTATAGTATGTACACTGTATCAGTGATATACCATGAGATGTATAAATATTTCATTAAAAAGCAAACTTGGCAAGCCTCATTTCCTTTTAATGACAAATTATACATCTCGTGGTATATCACTCATACAGTGTACATACTATATATATATATATATATATATATATATATATATATATATATATATATATATATATAAAATTTGGAAATTTAATCAAAATGTGTGTTGATGCAGTTGCATACAAATACTATCATCTTTGAGTGAATGTCTAAGCTGAATAAGCCAATACAGTATCTAAGTAAGCCAATATAGTATCTAAGTAAACTAATACAGTATCTAAATAAGTCAATACAGTATCAAAAGAAGCCAATATAGTATCCAAGTAAGCCAATACAGTATCTAAGTACGACAATACAGTGTCTAAGTAAGCTAATACAATATCTAAGCCACTACAGTATCTAAATAAGCCAATACAGTAAGCTAATACAGTATCTAAATAAGCCAACAGAGTATCTAGGTAAGCTAATACAGTATGTAAGTATGCCAATACAATATCTAAGTAAGGTAATACAGTATCTAAATAAGCTAATACAACATCTAAGTACGCCAATTGAGTATCTAAGTAAGCCAATATAGTACTTAAGCCAGCTCTGAACTAATTCTGTGTCTAACACTGTTAGTTAATGCATGGTACACAACTTAATATATTCTCTGTATACTGTTTATATATTTGGACTGTCCAAATCTGAGATATATTCACGCTATTTTTGTAAATTAGTTTGTTTTCGTTCTTGTGGTAATTGTTTTCACTCGAATGTATAATAATAATAATAATAATAATAATAAATACTTTAGTATACTAACTGAGCTACCCTCATGAAATATATTATTCTCCCATGAGGTCCTCAGTATGAACACATTACTGTAAATACAAGAGAAAAAAAAAGAAAGAAAAAAAAGTAAGTGAAGCATGCTTAAACACATTAAGCATAAAGGCAAAAAATATGAAATGCATTAACAAAATAAATTGTAGTGCATGTATTTCAATATTTACAATGAAAACTGCCTTTCAGGATAGTAGTTACATGTTTTTGTATTGACTACATTTAGATTTGTTTTGATCTAATTGCTTTGGGGAGTTCATTCCAAAGAATACACTGGAGTAAGCAAATGATTTTTTTAAGTATTAGTTTTGGGAATGGTGTATTGCAATGATCGTTTGTAATGGCTCTCAGTTTAGGTCCTTGGTACTGTTTATCTCACTTAAAATGAAACACGCTATGCAAATATTGTCCACAAAGCTCATTCTTTACTTCCAACATTAATATGGACTTTTGGTAGTCTAATCTATATTGAAAGTTCAGATATTTAAATTTTGGGGAATAGATTTCATCTCACCACATCAAATTTAATGATACTTTGTTGAAAAACAACTATGTACCCCCCCCCCCAACTGCATGTTATAATAAAATAGATAAACAAAATATTTATTTGATAATAAAATCAAAGAAACAAACCTTGTATTGTTATCACTTATTCCTCTTTTTTACATCATTAGCATTAAAGAATAAAATATATCCACAAACTCCATATATGTAGCATAGGCATCCATACTGTAGCATGTATCACTTATGTCAGATAGCACTGGACACATTGTTCATAGATGTGAACATAGACAAACAAATTATGGTTAGTTGTACTCATAGGTTTGTATGTTATCAAAACTGGATCCAAGAAAATCACAAATGAGAGGGAAAAAAAATCAACTGATTATATCCAGGTCAACTATATGACGGTATCTCGCAATATAAAAATCATTATTTGAAAATACATTCACTTGATTGCAAATGACAATCTTTTCACTAGCATGAGTTACAAACAGTATTATTAAAGCAAGTTATTATTGGGTATACTATTTACCCACATATATCAATGTCCATTTGTATTAATTATGACTACAGGTGCCAAGCAAATAGAAGCCCAGGTGGTGAATAAACAGAATTGGCAGCATGAAATAAACTCATTGTTTGATATCAAAGACAAAGGTTATTCTTATTACAAAGCAAGTTGACCTTGAAAGCTGACATTCGATACTTGAAAGCAGATTTTTTTGAAAGGATATCAATACAAAGGTTATTTTATTACAGAGTAAGCCAACTTCAGAAGCCGACTTTGGAGTCTTGTAAGTGTGCTGATTTTGTTTTTCTTATACAATGTTGGCCGAACAGGGAAGCTAACTTTGGTTACTTTTCACCGGCATTCATGGGAATTTTGAAAATAAACTGAAAAGAATGGAACAATTTTTAAAGTGACACAATATAGCGTTTCATGCATGGACATCAGTGACCCAGAGGCACCCAGAAGATTGGAGAAAATAAAATCATTTGATGTATTCGTGAAGGCCAGAAAGAAGATGATTTTGCTGACAATATGATCATTAACACAAATAAAATTCCATTGTACTTCGGTCTCATTTCTGGACGGACTGTTGATAAGCTGAGGGTTAAAAGTGTAAGAATTAGCACAGCTGGTGCAGATTCTTTTTTTAAAATCTGACTTTAGTCCTTGCAGTTTCCACATCTGGAGATGTGTTGCCTCCAATGATAATTTTTCATGACATGAGAAAGCTAATAATATTCATGCACTGTAAGAATGGATTGTACATGCGCAGGAGATAGGTAGGGTTGATGAGGTGATGCTGCAGTGGATTAAAGTGTTTTATCTCAAGTGGACAGCTTTATAATTTTTAAACAAATATTATTAGTTGGAGTGTACTTTCCAACATGTAATTTTCAAATGATTTAAAAGGTGTTCCACAGCTTAGGACTTGTAAAAAATTATGTGTCCCAGAACAAACAGTTCACAAAAAAATTACTTTAAAAATTAATTTATGATGTCCCAACAAATACTGTGTCCCAACATTACTTCCAATAAGGACCAGAAATATTTTACTTATAAACATATAAAATATATATGAAGACTTATAAGTGTTGTACACTTTAAAGCACACATACCTGCATTTATCTATGTCGGAATTTCTATTTATATGGTGTGAAAGGGAGACAATGATTGATTTTTTATTTTATGAAAAGTGTGCTTTAATTAAACAGCAAATGCATAAAATGCAAAAGTGCATTGAATTTATTACAAATAAATATATAACTAAAATAAATGTAAATTTACTGTAAATAAAAGTATAAAATAAATATAAATTTATTGTAAGTAAAAATAAAACTAAAATAAATATGAAAACATTGTTCTAAAGTATTTGAAAGAAACTTCTATATTTTGATTCATTCAAACAACAATTGCATATATAGCCACATTAATAACATCACAGCATCAATAACAGTTCTTTAAAACTCTATAGGACTATATAATGAATAGTTAGGCTGAAAAGGTGTCTGTCTGAGAAAAGAATCTGATATTCTTATAATATATAAAAATGCTTTCAACAATGGCATATTCAGGATTTAAATATAAAAAGGCTTTCAACAATGGCATATTCAGAATTAAAATATAAAAAGGCTTTCAACAATGGCAATTCAGGATTAAATTATAAAACGGCTTTCAACAATGCCAAATCAGGATTAAAATGTAACAAGGCCTTCAACAATGGCAATTCAGGATTAAAATATAAAAAGGCTTCCAACAATGCCAATTCAGGATTAAAATGTAACAAGGCTTTCAACAATGGCATATTCAGGATTAAAATATAAAAAGGCTTTCAACAATGCCAAATCATGATTAAAATATAACAAGGCCTTCAACAATGGCAATTCAGGATTAAAATATAAAAAGGCTTCCAACAATGCCAATTCAGGATTAAAATGTAACAAGGCTTTCAACAATGGCATATTCAGGATTAAAATATAAAAAGGCTTTCAAAAATGGCAATTCAGGATTAAAATGAATTTCAGCAATGGCAATTCAAGATTAAAATATAAAAAGGTTTTCAACAACGGCAATTCAGGATTAAATATAAAAAGGCTTTCAACAATGGCAATTCAGGATTAAAATGGCTTTCAACAATAGCAATCCAGGACTAAAATATAAAAATGCATTCAACAATCACAATTCAGGATTAAATATAAAAAGGCTTTCAACAATGGTATATTCAGGAATAAAATATAAAAAGGCTTTCAACAATGGCACATACAAAATTAAAATGTAACAAGGTTTTCAACAATGCCAGTTCAGGATTAAAATATAAACAAGGCTTTCAACAATGCCAGCTCAGGATTAAAATGTAACAAGGCTTTCAACAATGGCATATTCAGGATTAAAATATATAAAAGCTTTCAATAATGGCAAGGATTAGAAAGGCTTTCAACAATGGCAATTCAGGATTAAAATATAAAAAGGATTTCAACAATGGCATATACAGGATCAAACTATAAAAATGCTTTTGACAATGGCAATTCAGGATTAAAATATAATAAGGCTTTCAACAATGCCAATTAAGGACTAAATATAAAAAGGCTTTCAATGATGGCAATTCAGGATTAAAATATAAAAAAGATTTCAACAATGGCATCTAGAGAATTAAAATATAAAAAGGTTTTCAACAATGCCAAGTCAGGATTAAATATGAAATGGCTTTCAACAATAACATATTCAAGAAGAAAATATAAAAATCCTTTCAACAATGGCAATTCAGGATAAAATATAAAAAGGCTTTCAACAATGGCAATTCAGGAATAAATTGAAACAAAAGCTTTCAACAATGCCAATTCATGATTAAAATATAAAAAGGCTTTCAACAATGCCAATTCAGGATTAAAATGACCTTCAACAACGGCAATTCAGGATTAAAATATAAAAACGCCTTCAACAATGCCAATTCAGGATTAGAAAGTAAAAAGGCTTTCAACAATGCCATTTCAGGATTAAACAATAAAAGGCTTTCAACAAGGGGAATTCAGGATTAAAATGGCTTTCAACAATGGTAATTCAGGATTAAATGATAAAAAAGCTTTCAACAATGGCATATACAGAATTAAAATATAACAAGGCTTTCAACAATGGCATATACAGAATTAAAATGTAACAAGGCTTTCAACAATGGCAATTCAGGATTAAAATATAAAAAGGCTTTCAACAATGGCATATCCAGAATTAGAATTTAAAAAGCCTTTAAACAATGGCAATTCAGGATTAAAATAGAAAAAAGCTGTAAACAATGGTAATTCAGGATTTGAATATGAAGAAGCTTTCAACAATAGCAATTCAGGATTAAATATAAAAAGGCTTTCAACAATGGCAAATCATGATTAAAATATAAAAAGGCTTTCAACAATAGCAATTCAGGATTAAATATAGAAAGGTTTTCAATAATGGCATATTCAGGATTAAAATATAAAAAGTTTTCAACAATGGCATCTTCAGAATTAAAATATAAATAGGCTTTCAACTAAGGCAATTCAGGATAAAATAATAAAAAGACTTTCAACAATGCCAATTCACGATTAAAATATAAAAAGGTTTTCAACAATGGCAAATAAGGATTAAATATAAAAAGGCTTTGAACAATGGCATATTCAAGATTAAAATATAAAAAAGATTTCAACAATGGCAATTCCGGATTAAATTATATAAAGGCTACCAACAATGCCAACTCAGGATAAAATTGTAACAAGACTCTCAAAAATCGCATATTCAGGATTAGAATATAAAAACGCTGTCAACAATGTCAATTCAGGATTAAAATGGCTTTCAACAATGGCAATTCAGGATTAAAATATAAAAGACTTTCAACAATGTAATTCAGGACTAAAATATAAAAATGCTTTCAACAATGCCAATTCAGGATTAAAATATAAAAAGACTTTCAATTGGCATTTCAGGATTTAATTATAAAAGGTTTTCAACAATGGTATATACAGAATTAAAATGTAACAAGGCTTTCAACAATGGCAATTCAGGATTAAAATATAAAAAGGCTTTCAACAATGCCAATTCAGGATTAAACATGAAAAGGCTTTCAACAAGGGATATTCAGGATTAAAATATAACAAAGCTTTCAACAATGGCATATTCAAGATTACAATATAAAAAGGCTTTCAACAATGGCATATTCAGGATTAAAATATAAAAAGGCTTTCACCAATGCCAATTCAGGATTAAAACGTTACAAGGCTTTCACAATCACGATTCAGGATTAAAATATACAAAGGATTTTAACAATGCCAATTCAGAATTAAAATTGCTTTCAACAATGGCATATACAGTATTAAAATGTAACAGGCTTTCGACAATGGCAATTCAGGTTTAAAACATAAAAAGGCTTCCAACAATGCCAATTCAGGATTAAAATGTAACAAGGCTTTCATTCATGGAATATTCAGGATTAGAATATAAAAAAACTTTTAACAACGGCTTTTCAGGATTAAAATTCCTTTCAACAATGTCAATTCAGGATTAAAATATAAAAAGGCTTTAAAAAATGGCAATTCAGGATTAAAATATGAAAAGACTTCCAACAATAGCAATTCAGGAATAAATATAAAAAGGCTTTCAACAATGGCAAATCAGGTTTAAAATGGCTTTCAAAAATGGCAATTCAGGATTAAAATATAAAAAGGCTTCCAACAATGGCAATTCAGGATTAAATATAAAAAGGTTTTCAACAATGGCATATTCAAGACTAAAGTATAAAAATACTTTCAACAATGGCAATTCAGTATAAAATATAAAAAGGCTTTCAAGAATGGCATATACAGGATTAAAATATAAAAAGCCTTTTAACAATGCCAATTCACAATTAAAATATAAAAAGGCTCTCAACAATGGCAATTTAGGATTAAATATAAAAAGACTTTCAACAATGGCATATTCAAGATTAAACTATAAAAAGGCTTTCAACAATAGCAATTCAGGATTATAATATAAAAACGCCTTAAGCAATGGCAATTCAAGATTAAAACGTAGCAAGGCTTTCAACAATGCCAATTCAGTATTAAAATATATAAATGCTTTCAACAATGGCAAGAATCAGAATGGCTTTCAACAATGGCAATTCAGGATTAAATATAAAAAGGCTTTCAACAATGGCATATTGAGGATTAAAATATAAAAGTGCTTTTAACAATGGCAATTTAGTATTAAAATATAAAAAGGCTTTCAGCAATGCCAATTCAGGATTAAAGTGTAACAAGGCTTTCAGCAATGCCAATTAAGGACTAAAATAGTAAAAGGCTTTCAACAACGCCAAATCAGAATTAAAATGGCTTTCAACAATGGCAATTCAGGATTAAAATATAAAAAGGCTTTCCATAATGGCATATTCAGAATTAAAATATAAAAAGCCTTTCAACAATGGCATATTCAGGATTAAAATATAAGTAGGCTTTCAACAATGGCAATTCAGGATAAAATTATAAAAAGGCTTTCAACATTGGCAAATACAGAATTAAAATGTAACAAGGCTTTCGACAATGGCAATTCAGGATTAAAATATGAAAAGGCTTTTGAGAATGCCAATTCAGGATTGAAATGTAACAAGGCTTTCAACAATGGCATACTCAGTATTAGAATATTAAAAGTCTTTCAACAATGGCAATTAAGGATTAAAATTGCTTTCAACGATCCCAATTAAGGATTAAAATATAAAAAGGTTTTCACCAATGGCAATTCAGGATTACAATATCAAAAGGCTTTATAATTAAAACAGAAAAAGGCTTTCAATAATGGCAATTCAGAATTAAATATAAAAAGGCTTTCAACAATGGCTTATTCAGGATTAAAATATGAATATGCTTTCAGCAACGGTAATTCAGAATATAAATATAAAAAGGCCTTCAACAATCGCATATACCGGATCAAAATATAAAAAGACTTTCAACAATGGCAGTTCAGGATTAAAGTATATAAAGACTTTCAAGAATGGTAAGTCATGATTAAAATCGCTTTCAACAATGGCAATCAGGATCAAAATATAAAAAGGCTTTCAACAATGACAATTCAGGATTAAAATATGAAAAGGATGTCAACAATGGCAATTCAGAATTAAAATATAAAAAGAATTTCAACAATGCTCATTCAGGATTAAATATAAAAAGGCTTTCAGCAATGGGATATACAGGATTAAAATATAACAAGGCTTTCAACAATGGGATATTCAAAACTAAAATATAAAAAGGCTTTCAAAACTGGCAAATCAGGATTAAAATATAAAAAGGCTTTCAACAATGCCAATTCACGATTAAAATATAAAAAGGTTTTCAACAATGGCAAATAAGGATTAAATATAAAAAGGCTTTCAACAATGGCATATTCAAGATTAAAATATAAAAAGGCTTTCAACAATGGCAATTCAGGATTAAAATATATAAAGGCTATCAACAATGCCAACTCAGGATAAAATTGTAACAAGACTGTCAAAAATGGCATATCCAGGATTAGAATATAAAAACGCTTTCAACAATGTTAATTCAGGATTAAAATGGCTTTCCACAATGGCAATTCAGGATTAAAATATAAAAAAAGTTCAACAATGTAATCCATGATTAAAATATAAAAAGGTTTTCAACAATGCCAATTCAAAATTAAAATATAAAAGGCTTTCAACGATGCCACTTCAAGATTAAAATATAAAAAGGCTTTCAACAATGGCAAATCAGGATTAAAATATAAAAAAGCTTTCAACAATGGCATATTCAGGATTAAAATATAAAAAGACATTTAACAATGGCAATTCAGGATTAAAATATAAAAAGGCTTTCAACAATGCCAATTCAGGATTAAACATATAAAGGCTTTCAACAATGGGATATTCAAGATTACAATATAAAAAGGATTTCAACAATGGCAATTCAGAATTAAAATATAAAAAAGCCTTCAACAGTGGCAATTCAGGATTAAAATGTAACAAGGCTTTCAACAATGCCAATTCAGGATTAAAATATATAAAGGCTTTCAACAATGGCACAGATTAGAATGGCTTTCAACAATGGCAACTCAGGATTAAATATAAAAAGGCTTTCAACAATGACATATTCAGGATTAAAATATAAGAATCCTTTCAACAATGGCAATTCAGGATTAAATATAAAAAGGCTTTCACCAATGCCAATTCAGGATTTAAACATTACAAGGCTTTCAGCAATGACAATTCAGGATTAAAATATAAAAAGCCTTTTCACAATGCCAATTCAGGATTAAAATTGCTTTCAAAAATGGCATTCCAGGATGAAAATATAAAAAGGCTTTCAACAATACAATTCAGGATTAAAATATAGAAAGGCTTTCAACAATGCCAATTCAGGATTAAAGTATAAAAGGGTTTCAACAATGGAATATTAAGGATTAAAATTTCAAAAGGCTTTCAACAATGGCAATTCAGGATTAAATTATAAAAAGGCTTTCAACAATGGCATATACAGTATTAAAATGTAACAGGCTTTCGACAATGGCAATTCAGGTTTAAAATATAAAAAGACTTTCAACAATGCCAATTCAGGATTAAAACGTAACAAGGCTATCATCAATGGAATATTCAGGATTAGAATATAAAAAGCCTTTAAACAATGGCATTTTAGGATTAAAATTGCTTTCAACAATGCCAATTCAGGATTAAAATATAAAAAGGCTTTCAAAAATGGCAATTCAGGATTAAAATATGAAAAAGCTTCCAAAAATACCAATTCTGGATTAAATATGAAAAGGCTATCAATAATGGTAAATCAGGTTTAAAATGGGTTTCAAAAATGGCAATTCAGGATTAAAAGATAAAAGGACTTTCAACAATGGCAATTCAAGATTAAATATAAAAAGGCTTTCAACAATGGCATATACAAGACTAAAATATAAAAATGCTTTCAACAATGGCAATTCAGTATAAAATATAAAAAGACTTTCAAGAATGGCATATACAGGGTTAAAATATAAAAAGGCTTTTAACAATACCAATTCACGATTAAAATATAAAAATGCATCCAACAATGGCAATTTAGGATTAAATATAAAAAGACTTTCAACAATGGCATATTCAAGATTAAACTATAAAAAGGCTTTCAACAATAGCAATTCAGGATTATAATATACAAACGCCTTAAGCAATCGCAATTCAAGATTAAAATGTAGCAAGGCTTTCAACAATGCCAATTCAGTATTAAAATATATAAAGGTTTTGAACAATGGCAAGGATTAGAATGGCTTTCAACAATGGCAATTAAGGATTAAATATAAAAAGGCTTTCAACAATAGCATATTCAGGATTAAGATATAAAACTGCTTTCAACAATGGCAATTTAGGATTAAAATATAAAAAGGCTTTCAGCAATGCCAATTCAGGTTTAAAGTGTAACAAGGCTTTCAGCAAAGCCAATTCAGGATTAAAATAGAAAAAGGCTTTCAATAATGCCAATTCAGGAATAAAATGGCTTTGAACAATGGCAACTCAGGATTAAAATATAAAAAGGCTTTCAATAATGGCATATTCAGGATTAAAATATAAAAAGGCTTTCAACAATGGCAATTCAGGATTAAATTAAAAAAAGGCTTTCAACAATGGCATATACAGAATCAAAATGTAACAAGGTTTTCAAAAATGCCAACTCAGGATTAAACTATAAAACGGCTTTCAAGAATGGTAATTCAGGATTAAAATGTCTTTCAACAATGGCAATTCAGGATTAATATATAAAAAGGTCTTCAACAATTGCCATCCAGTATTAAAATATAAAAAGGCTTTCAACAATGGCAATTCAGGATTAAAATATAAAAAGGCTTTCAACAATGGGATATTCAGGATTGAAATATAACAAGGCTTCCAACAATGGGTTATTCAAGAATTGGCTTTCAACAATGCCAATTCATGACTAAAGTATAAAAAGGCTTTCAACAATGCAATTCAGGATTAAATATAAAAAGGCTTTCAGCAATGGCATATTCAAGATTAAAATAAAAAAAGGCTTTCAACAATGGCAATTCAGAATTAAAATATAAAAAGGCTTTCAACAATACAATTCACGATTAAATATAAAAAGCCTTTCAACAGTTCCAATTCAAGGATTAAAATATAAAAGGCTTTCAACAATGCCAATAAGGATGAAAATATAAGAAAGCTTTTAACAATGGCAAATCAGGATTAAAATATAAAAATGCTTTCAACAATGGAATATTCAAGATTAAAATACAATATGGGTTTCAACAATAGCAATTCTGGATTAAAATATAAAATGGCTTTCAACAATGCCAGTTCAGGATTAAATTGTAAGAAGCTTTCCACAATGGCATATCCAGGATTAGAAAATAAAAAGGCTTTCAAAAATGGCAATTCAGGATTAAATTATAAAAAGGATTTCAACAATGCAATTGAGGATTAACATATCAAAAGGCTTTCAACAATGCCAATTCAAGATTAAAATATAAAAGGCTTTCAATGATGCCAATTCAGGATTAAAATATAAAAAGGCTTTCAACAATTGGATATTCAGGATTAGAATATAACAAAGTTTTCAACAATGGGACATTCAAGATTAAAATAGAAAAAGGCTTTCAACAATGGCAATTCAGGACTAAACTATAAAAGAACTTCAACAATGGCAATTCAGGATTAAAATATATCAAGGCTTTCAACAATGGCAAGGATTAGAAAAGCTTTCAACAATAGCAACTCAGGATGAAATATAAAAAGGCTTTCAACAATGGCATATTCAGGATTAAAATACAAAAATGCTTTTAGCAATGGCATATCAGGATTAAAATATAAAAGGCTCTCACCAATGGCAATTCAGGATTAAAATAAAACAAGGCTTTCACCAATGGCAATTCAGGATTAAAATATAAAAAGGCTTTCAACAATGCCTATTCAGAATTAAAATGGCTTTCAACAATGGCAATTCAGGATTAAAATCTAAAAAGGCTTTCAATAATGCAATTGAGATTTAAAATATAAAAAGGCTTTCAACAATGGGAATAAAGGAGTAAAATATAAAAGGCTTTCAACGACGCTAATTCAGGATTAAAATATAAAAAGGCTTTCAACAATGGCAAATCAGGGTTAAAATATAAAAAGACATTTCAACAATGGCATATTCAGGATTAAAATATGCAAAGGCTTTCAACAAAGGCAATTCAGGATTAAATTTAAAAAAGGATTTCAAGAATGACATATACAGAATTAAAATGTTACAAGGTTTTCAACAAAGGCAATTCAGGATTAAAATATAAAAAGTCTTTCAACAATGCCAATTCAGGATTAAAATATAAAAAGGCTTTCAAGTATGCCAATTCAGGATTAAAGTGGTTTTCAACAATGGCCATACAGGATTAAAATATAAAAAGGCTTTTAACAATTGCAATTCAGGATTAAAATATCAAATTTCAACAAGAGCAATTTAGGACTAAAATGGCTTTCAACAATGGCAACTCAGGTTTTAAAGATAAAAAGGATTTCAACAATGGCAATTCAGGATTACATATAAAAGGTTTTCAACAATGGCACATTCAGGATTAAAATATAAAAAGGTTTTCAACAATGGCATTTTCAGGATTAAAATATGAAAAGGCTTTCAACAAATCCAATTCTGGACTAAAATGTAACAAGTCCTTCAAAAATGGCATATCCAGGATTAGAATACAAAAAGTCTTTCAACAGTGGCAATTCTGGATTAAAACATAAAAACGTTTTCAAAACTGACAATTCATGATTGAAATAGGAAAAGGCTTTCAACAATAGCAATTCAGGATTAAATATAAAAAGGCTTTCAACATTGGCAAATCAGGACTAAAATGTCTTTCAACAATGGCAATTCAGGATTAAAATATATAAAGGTATTTCAACAATGGTAATTCTGGATCAAATATAAAAAAGCTTTCAACAATGGCATATTCAGGATTAAAATAAAAAAAGGCTTTCAACAATGGCATATACAGAATTAAAATGTAACAGGATTTTCGACAATGGCAATTCAGGATGAAGATATAAAATGGCTTTCAACAATGCCAATTCAGGATTAAAATGTAACAAGACTTTCATCAATGGCATATTCAAGATTAGAATATAAAAAGTCTTTCAACAATGGCATTTCAGGATTAAAATTGCTTTCAACAAGGTCAATTCAGGGTTAAACTATCAAAAGACTTTCGACAATAGCAATTCAGGTTTAAATGTAAAAAGGCTTTCAACAATGGCAAATCAGGATTAAATTGCCTATGAGAAATGGCAATTCAGCATTAAAATGTAAAATGGCTTTCAACAATGGCAATTCAGGATCAAATATAAAAATGCTTTCAGCAATGGCATATTCAGGATTAAAATACAAAAATTCTTTCAACAATGGCAATTCAGGATTAAAATATAAAAAGGCTTTCAACAATGGCATATACAGGATTAAAATATAAAAAGGCTTTCAGCAGCGGTAATTCATGATTAAAATGGCTTTCAGCAATGGCAATTCAGGATTAAAATATAAAAAGGCTTTCAACAATGGCAATTCAGGATTAAAATATAAAATGTTTTTCAACAATGGCATACTCAGGATTAAAATATTAAAAGGCTTTCAACAATGCCAATTCAGGATTGAGATATACAAAGGCTTTCAATAATGGTAATTCAGGATTAAAATTGTTTTCAGGAATGGTAATTCAGGATTAGAATATAAAAAGGCTTTCAACAATGGCAATTCAGTAATAAAGTATAAAACGGCTTTCAACAATGGTAATTCAGGATTAAAATAGAAAAAGGCTTTCAACAATGCCAATTCAGGATTAAAATATAAAAAGGCTTTCAACAATGCTAATTCAGGATCAAATATAAAAAGGCTTTAAACAATGGGATATTCAGGATTAAAATATAACAAGACTTTCAACAATGCCAATTCAGGATTAAAATATAACAAGGCTTTCGACAATGGCAATTCTGGATTAAAGTATGAAAAGGTTTTCAACACTGGCATATACAGGATTAAAATATAAAAAGGCTTTCAACAATGCCAATTTAGGATTAGAATGGCTTTTAGCAATGGCAAGTCAGAATTAAAATACACAAAGGCTTTCAAAAATGGCAAATCAGGATTAAATATTAAAAGGCTTTCAACAATAGCAATTCAGGATTAAAATATCAAAAGGATTTCAACAATAGCAACTCAGGATTAAAATGTAACAAGGCTTTGAACAATACTAATTGAGGATTAAAATATAAAAAGGCTTTCAACAATGGCAATTCAGGATTAAAATATTAAAGGCTTTCAACAATGGCATATTCAGGATTAAAATGGCTTGCAACAATGGCAATTCAGGATTAAAATATAAAAAGGCCTTCAAGAATGGCAATTCAGGATCAAAATATAAAAAAGCTTTCACCGATGGCATATTCAGGATTAAAATGGCTTTCAACAATGCCAATTCAGGATTAAAATGTAACAAGGCTATCAACAACGATATATTCAGGATTAAAAAATAAAAATGCTTTCAACAATGGCAATTCAGGATTAAATTTAAAAAGGCTTTCGACAATCGCATATTCAGGATTAAAATATAAAAAGGCTTTCAACAATGGCATATTCAGGATTAAAATATAAAAAGGCTTTCAATTGGCATTTCAGGATTTAATTATAAAAGGTTTTCAACAATGGTATATACAGAATTAAAATGTAACAAGGCTTTCAACAATGGCAATTCAGGATTAAAATATAAAAAGGCTTTCAACAATGCCAATTCAGGATTAAAATGTAACAAGACTTTCAACAATGACATAATCAGGATTAAAATATAAAAATGCTTTCAACAATGGCAATTCAGGATTAAAATTATAAAAAGGCTTTCACCATAGCCAATTCAGGATTAAAATGTAACAAGCTTTCAACAATGGCAATTCAGGATTAAAATATGAAAAGGCTTTCAACAATTCCAATTAAGGATTAAAAATGGCTTTCAGCAATGGCAATTTAGGATTAAAATATAAAAGGCTTTCAACAATGCAATTCAGGATTAATATATAAAAAGGCTTTCAACAATGGCAATTCAGGATTAAAATATTAAAAGGCTTTCAACAATGCCAATTCAGAATTAAAATATAAAAAGGCTTTCAACAATGGCAAATCAGGATTAAAATATAAAAAGGCTTTCAACAATGGAATATTTAGGATTAAAATAAATAAAAAGGCTTTCAACAATGACAATTCCGGATTAAATTATAAAAAGGCTTTCAACAATGACACATATAGAATTAAAATGTAACTTGGCTTTCAACAACGGCAATCAGAATTAAAATGTAAAAGGGCTTTCAACAATGCCAATTCAGGAATAAAATGTAACAAGGCTTTCAACAATGGCATATTCAGAATTAAACTATAAAAAGGCTTTCAACAATGGCAATTCAGGAATTAAAATAAAAAGGCTTTCAACAATGGAAATTCAGGATTAAAATGGCTTTCAACAATGGCAATTTAGGATTAAAATATAAAAAGGCTTTCAACAATGGCATATACAGGATTTAAATATAAAAAGGCTTTCAGCAATGGCATATTCAGGATTAAATATAAAAAGGCTTTCAACAATGGCATATTCAGGATTAAAATATAAAAATCCTTTCAACAATGGCAATTCAGGATTAAAATATAAAAAGGCTTTCAACAATGGCAATTCAGGATTAAAATATAAAAAGACTTTCAACAAGGGCAATTCAGGATTGAAATGTAACAAGTCTTTCAACAATGCCAATTCAGGATGAAAATATAAAAAGGCTTTCAACAATGCAATTGAGGATTAAAATATAAAAAGGCTTTCAACAATGCCAATTCAGGATTAAATAAAAAAGGCTTTCAACAATGCCAATTCAGGATTTAAATATAAAAATGTTTTCAGCAATGGAAATTCAGGATTAAAACATAAAAATGCTTTTAACAATGGTGATTCAGCAGTGGCTAAAACATGATGGATTTTTACATACAAGCATTAACATTTCCTACTGTTTTCATTAACATAGCTGCAGTTTGCATTTGCACTCTCCATTTTCTTCAAAATGCATTCATTGTTTTGTTTGGTTCATTCTGCATTTTGTTCATTCATTCTGATTTCTGTCTGCATTCATTTTCATTCACCTTGCATTGCAATTTGATTTCACTCATAGAACTACCAGTCTTGGGGTGTGAAGTGATAATTTCACCTATGTGGGTCCTTATCCCATAAAATGGTCCCACAAAACTACCAGTCTTGGGGTGTGAAGTAATAAATTTCACATACCTGGCTCATTATCCTATAAAATGGTCCCACAGAACTACTGGTCTTTGTGTGTGAAGTAATAAATGTCACATACCTGGGTCATTATCCCATAAATTGGTCCCAAAGAAATACCAGTCTTTGGGTGTGAAGTGATAATTTCACATACCTGGGTCATTATCCACGTCAAATGGTCCTGAAACAGGTCTTACTAGCTGGACCGCTGCATTATCTGTTGTTGGAGACCTGAACTATTAAACACAATATAAATATTAGTAACAAATAAAAGATATATTGCAAAAATTATTTTTAGGTACCTTACTATAAGTTTCATTTGGAATATGCTAATGTACATGATCATAAATCAGTACCTTTCATCCAATATTGGAATCTTTATGTTAGGAAAAGAAAATATATAATGTCAGAGTCATTCTCAAATAATAGTATACCAATTTGTAATGCCTGTTTAACATGCTTTTTTAATGCTGCCATTGTTCCTGGTTCAAACACCAGCTCTGATACATTCAGTACTGATGGACTCCTCTAATGTGTTTACTCCAGCTCAGCAATCAAATTATACTGATTGACATCAAAGCCAATGACAATAATAATAATAATAATAATAATAATAATAATAATGATTCTTTATTACAAAATGGTAGCTATTATTATAAGCAACTATTCTCTCCGGGGCTTTTGTGGATGCTGAGCATACCATTGTGGACATGATTTTATGTACTAATAAGCATATATTCCACTGTAATTTCACTGAATACCATCTTGTTCTGCTTTTGTCATTATTGCACATTGTAAAAATATCTGAGTTCAGTTTCTTATATATATATATATATATATATATATATATATATATATATATATATATATATATATATATATATTCTAGGCCAATAGAATTACCTGTCCACATGGTTATGACTAAAACACATTTTTTATTAAATCTTCTCATGAGCTCAACATAAAAAACAACAAACTAACAAAAAATCCATATTATTTTATTTTATTTTACATTTGAATCCTCAAGACATGTTGGTATTCCATACTTGGACAAAGCTATATTTCTTGACAGGATTTTGAATCCTCAAGACATGTTGGTATTCCATACTAGGGCAAAGCAACTTTTCCTGATAGGATTTTGAATTCTCAAGACATGTTGGTATTCCATGCTACGACAAAGCAATATTTCCTGACAGGATTTTGAATCCTCAAGACATATTGGTATTCCATGCTAGGACAAAGCAATATTTCCTGACAGGATTTTGAATCCTCAAGACATATTGGTATTCCATGCTAGGACAAAGCAGCATTTGCTGACAGGATAGGCATGGGCATCACATAGGCATGACTTCTTTCTCATAGGAGAATAGGAAAGTCACAAACCCTCACAAATGCTTAAGATTCACAAAAAAATTTGTGATGTGAAAATATATGATTCACATATATACACACATCTTGTGCATGACTTTTATTGAATTTATTTTTCTCTACTGAAGTCATCAAATACGAAGAGATACACTTTTGGTAAAAGGAAGATGCCAGTTGTAAAACTTTGGCTTGAAATGATGTACATAAAATTCCCGCTTGGAAATAGTTTTCAATACTTGGAAGACCAATAGTTTTCAATACTTGGAAGACCAATGGTTTTCAATACTTGGAAGACTAATAGTTTTCATTACTTGGAAGACTAATAGGTTTTGTTGCTTGGAAGACCAATAGCTTTTGTTACTTGGAAGACCTCAAGACTCTTGGTTTTATCCAATCAAATAATCTGAGGCATTTCCACTTAAACTCCATCTCTACAATCTCATCACAGATATGCAACATAAATAGGGAGATATCTTGCAGGCCCATTCAATTAACTGAGCTAATGCTTATACTGGGAACTACTCTACAAAATCACAGGAAAACAGTGGAAAACTCAGTCCTATACAAAAACGTGCAAGTAAAATTAGTACGGTGTCCAAAACATTTAATTGTGATGACTTTGTACTAATGTCTGCACACACTAAGTCAAACTGAATTCCCTAAATGAGTTACAGAGAAGGTGTAGTGAACATTTCTGCCAGGAAACATGTATCTCAACTAATGAAAGGCTGTATCTTTTATTCAGAACATTCTCATCTCTTTCCTGTGAGAGTAGAATATATCAGTCTGCCAAAGAGACTCAGAGTTGCATAATTGTAGTGGTATCATGAAATCATGTACATAAAATTCCCCACTGGAAATAGTTTTCAATACTTGGAAGACCAATAGTTTTCAATATTTAAAAGACTAATAGTTTTGTTACTTTGAAGACTAATAGTTTTTGTTACTTGAAAGACTAATAGGTTTTGTTACTTGGAAGACCTCAAGACTCTTGGTTTTATCCAATCAAATAATCTGAGGCATTTCCACTTAAACTCCATCTCTACAATCTCATCACAGATATGCAACATAAATAGGGAGATATCTTGCAGGCCCATTCAATTAACTGAGCTAATGCTTATACTGGGAACTACTCTACAAAATCACAGGAAAACAGTGGAAAACTCAGTCCTATACAAAAACGTGCAAAGTAAAATTAGTACGGTGTCCAAAACATTTAATTGTGATGACTTTGTAGATCTGTATGCACATGTTAAGTCAAAGTAAATTCCCTAAATGAATTACAGAGAGGGAGTGGTGAATGTTTCTGCCATGAAGCATTTATCTCAACTAATGAAAGGCTGTATCTTTTATTCAGAACATTCTCATCTCTTTCCTGTGAGAGTCAAATATATCATTGTCTCAGAGTCGCATAATTTTAGTTGTATTACTCAAATGAAAAAAATTTGGCTGATGAATGTCTAGCTAGAGCTGTGAAAGAAAATACATCCTTGTACTGAAGCACAGAGTGTGCATAATATTTAATGTGTCAATCAAGCCACAACGGAAATTTTAACTGGGGTTTAACAAATGGAAGTAGTTCAACTGCATTTTTGTACACACTTTTTGGCGATAATTTGTAATCCAATGCAAAGGTGCCAGTGACAATGTTTGATCAGGACCATGTTCTCGTCATGTTAAGTATCTTGTCACTGTATCTGGAACATATCTGAATTTTACGCAGTGGCCAAATCCACCCTGGATATGACTGTAGGAAGATGGATGAATATCACATAAATACAGTTACTCAAACACCTTCTTGTGTAAGGCACTTTACTCCAGATGGTCTTGGCACTAAATAACCTACTTGTGTTGCTGTGCTGTAAAGCACCAAGGGTAACAAAAAACTTAAACACCCTCCACTGTAGTTATAGACCAGAAACATGCAGTATCAGTGACACATGGTTGAAAAGTGAACATTACAAAAATATCTTTTGTGAATTTTAACAATATGAATTTAGATTTAAGAAAAAAATAAATGTGTAGGGAATGCAGCTTTTATATTATAAATCCAAACAATGACTGCTTTTTATGATGTTAAGTTACATCTGAAATCTAAATGTATCTCGTGCTTATGATTACCAGTCAACATGTACAGGAACAAAATATCAGAATTAAGTGTATGAATTGTACTGCCTATCTATTATCACATGTAACCCCCATATTCACATATGATGTGTTATTCTCTTCACTGAAAAAAAAACAAAAAACAAATTAGGTGTTCCAATAACACATGTAATTTGGACTGTGGAGAGCACTTGACATGACTGAAATGTGTTGTAGTCATTAACTGCACATTCCTACCTGTTTTTTGGAGTGTGCATTATGAGCCTTTTAATTATTTTTTCTCTGTAATACTAGGTGTGTAAAATCTGTATTACTAGCAGTGTGAAACCATGGCTTTGAAAATGCCCATAGTTGGTGCCAACATATGGAATTGGAAATGCCCATAGTTGGTGTCAGTATATTTAATTGGAAACCCATAGCTGCTGCCAATATTTTCTGCTGTTTTTGCAGATGTTCCATCATAGAAAAGAAGTATTCATAATGGTCATCATATATTATATCTCTGTCATGTGACTTGTTTGTCATTAAATACCACAAAGAACTGTCCTCTTATTTTTAATTCAACACTTTCATTAGTAAATGGTGCTGGTAACTCAGAAACTATAACATCATAGAACATCAAAAGATATAAACACAACTTCAGGGAGCTGTATTTGCACCTAATTTGTAACTATTTCATATTTTTGAAAGTTTTCATGTAAGCATATTTCTAGGCAAAGAAGTTTTCAGGTAAATAAAATGTAGATTTTCTTCATCGTATTCTTTCTTATATATTTCAAGCATGATCCCAAACTCTGCCTGGATTGTCTGTGATTTTGTGATTTCCAAAAATATTACCTCAATCGTTTCTCCATCTCCCCCACCAAACATTTGATCAGATGGGAAGGAATCTGTTTCAGTCCCTAATCCTGCAAATTCATGAAGATGGTAAATAATAGACTGCTGTGAAATACTAATTTATGAATTACTATAATAAAAATATTAAGTCCCAATACTGAGAAGCATTAAATATATGTCATAGTGACCTACATTTGGTGGAAAGGTGTTGTACCTGCCAAGACATACCAACATATTAATTTTCACGACTCTGTGGTCGTAATACCTAATAAACTGACAAAATCATGAAACTTAAACAAACTCACTGACGCATGGAGTCTTGGTCAGTCTGGAATCTTAGTCTGATCTGATCTTCGGGTGATTTTGTATTTTACAGAACAAGATGCTGTCCTCAAACCAAGTAACATGACTCCTTAGCCATGTTGGTAGGAAAATGAGAGATTATCAAGAAAGTCAGGAAAGCAAGATGTTTCCACATACCAAGTGACATGATTGTATCCAGCTGTACTTGAATTACTGACCACATTAATGACATATAACCAAGTTATAATAAAAAAAACTCAGTATGATTAATCTCCAGTTCAATGTGTTATCACTGTGAATAACAGGCACAGTCCTCACTCAAATGGATGACCTACGAAACAGAATGATAAAAAATAATATTAAGTTCATACTGAAGCTACATTCTAAATCAAATCAGGTCAGAATAAAATGGCACTGGAGTAAAATGCAAGTAAACACTTTGACATTGACATTAATCTGGCACATGGACTGACCTATGGATGGACATGCATGCGGATGCCTAAGTGATCACTATGTGGATCTTCCAACAGGGCGAGCATGACAAAACTTGAAGATGACATTTTAACATAAATGTCTACAGACTAAAATAAACCTACAAAATTAAATGTATTGGCAGATGTCCAGGCTGTAGTCAGCATATTTTGAATTTGCTTTTAGTGTTTTGTTAGTGTACTGTCAGAATGAATTAGTATGCTCAATAACCTTTTCATGAATCATATAAAAGTCAACATTTTAAAACTGTTTTAAGAAATTACCTAATAGAAATTCCTACTTTTATATATTTTCATGTTTGAACTGACTAAATGCCAGAATAAAAGTGGTATAATTACACATGCAGTAATGCATTGACATTAGACCCTTTCTTACCAGTGTGTAGTCAGACTGAATGACACACTGACATTAGACCCTTTCTTAAGAGTGTGTAGTCAGGCTGAATGACACATTGACATTAGACCCTTTCTTACCAGTGTGTAGTCAGACTGAATGACACATTGACATTAGACCCTTTCTTACCAGTGTCGTCAGACTGAATGACACATTGACATTAGACCCTTTCTTACCAGTGTGCAGTCAGACTGAATGACACATTGACATTAGACCCTTTCTTACCAGTGTGTAGTCCAACTGAACGACACATTGACCTTAGACCCTTTCTTACCAGCGTGTAGTCGGACTGAATGACACACTGACAAGAGGATGATTTTTGTAATGATAATTAACTGACAATATGCTGGCAACAAATTGATCAAATTCTGGAAATATCATACATTTTTGTAAGTATTTCCCTGTAATAATGTCAAATACCTTGACCGCTTACACATTTCTGTCTCTCCATCTATACCTCCACCACTACCTTCAGATATGTACCAACTCTAACACAAGCCAGGTCACCCTTTCAAGTGGCTAAAAGGTTCTCACACATTGCCAGCCTCACCTGCCTTGAGAGTCAGTGAGTCTCCAAGAATGTATCAGGAAGAAATGAAAAGTATAGTTATTGTCAGGGGTCAAACCCAGTTCCTGTGAATCACACTCAGGGACAAATAAAAACAAGTCTAGACAGTCTGGATCTTGTAGGAATTGACCTGGTTGTGATGCAGTGAACCTGAGTTTAAATCCATACAAGAGCTTTAGGAATGGACCCGAATGCGATGCAGTGAACTTCAGTTTAAAGCTGATTTGTGCTTTTATTGTAAGGATAAATATGTGTATGTGAGAGACAGAGAGACAGAGAGTGTCTACCTTCAGAATCTATAGATTGTTGACTGCCAATGCTAAGATTTGAGGCTGAGCCTTGGCCTGTATTTAAACTTTCCACAGACAATCCATTGTTAATGTGGCTGATTTCTTCAGCACCTTCCAAAGAAAAACAAAACATTATTAACATTATTATGAATGTATATCAAGCAAATTAAGTGAATTTTTGTTCTACCTCCACTGTGATGTGCTGACCATAAGCATACCATGATAAAAACTGGTGCTGATCAAGGACATTAGAACAAAGGCACATAACAATGGAAACAAAATGATCAATAACCTTGACTTTAAAAATAACACCTTAACTGTGATACATCAAATGTTATCAAACAGAGAACCATAAGTGTACTATGACTCATCCCTGAACCTAAAACAGCTTTTAAGCTATCAGTAAAACAAATCTAACTATAACATAATGCCTGTGACCATAACTTTGAACCAATACATCTGCCAGTGATCATAAATTTGAATGTAGGACCCTACTGAATTCTAACACATTTTTTGGTTTCAATATGCAAGTTCACCATATTTCATCCATTTATCACAAAAAAATCACGTATAAAGAGAAAAAAATGATTCTAAAGTCTAAAGTATTGATTTATGACTTTGACACAAAAATTATTAAAATACCAATGTGATACATAGCTAACACAGCATGTTGCATCCCTTAATCTCAGATTACTCTGATTTTATAGAATGGGCTGGAAAGTATGAAAAATATATACACTCTCCAACCATGACCTTGACCTCAAAAATGGTATGCAACACATCTGCTAATGATGATGTATAAGTATCCCAAGTTTCATGTCTTAATCACAAACAGCCATTCTGACTGTAATGTGGAAAGGAAAATAATGGAATAGGAATACTTAAAATATTGACTCATGAAAATACACCCCCATCTCAATGTAGTCCATAAGTCACTTCCTCTGTGTGTGTGTGTGTGTGTGTGTGTGTGTGTTTCATCCCTAAGCTGAAAGGGCTCTACAGTTATAGAAAGCAGAAAAGAAACATGAGAGGGAAAATGTAAAATATTAGCCTGTGACCTTGACCATGAGGTACACAGTACACCTTCTAAGTATGATACCTAAAGATACCCATTAAAATTTCTTAAGTGATTTCAAGTTATAAAACAGAATGGAAAACATCCAATATTAAGACATAAATTTGGCCTTGAATATATGTCTTCCAATGTGGCACACAACACATACATCCTCCAATTTGGTACACAATACATACATCCTCCAATGTGGCAAACCACACATATGTCCTCCAAATTGTGGTATACAACACATATGTCCTCCAATGTGATACACAACACACATTCTTATGATGCCAAGTTTCATTTCTAAATCTCTAATGGTGTAAAAATTATTGAGTAGAAAAGAAAGCAAGGGGAAAAACTTAAAAACAATTGAGATGTAACCTTGATCTTGAAGGCAGGATCACCAATGCTGAATGTGACACACGTTCTAATGGCGATGCATACTATACAGTTTCATTCCTTAATTTCCAAAAGTTATTGTTATGTATATCTTTTTATTTTTAACTTGGTACATGTACATGGTTGTGTCTATATTATGTGTAACTCAGTGTATAGACAACTTCCAGGATGCAATGAATAATATAAAGGTTTTAACAATACATCAAAGAATATTTCTTAGAAAAGCCAAACTGATGTATAAAGTATCCAGAAAAGCCATTCCTGTCCATCTAAGCAATATCATTCACCAAAGAGATGCTGATGGTACTCCAAATTTAAGGTCCATAAGAAGCAAAAATTACATTATACCAAGGCCAAAGAAGGAATTGTTTAAAAAAAAGTTTTCAATATACTGGTCTACTGGTATGGAACAACATTCCCAGAGACATAAGGCAGGCTCCTAGCATTTCTTCTTTTCATAATCAATGTCTGAAATGGATGAAATCTTCAGAAAATTGAACAGTTCTAGTACAATAAATACCATCTGCTTTTCTGTAATTTTGCATCATTTTCGCAGTTGAATTTTTCAAAGCAGGATGATATTTTATATTTTATATATGTTTATGTATTCACAGATGCCTGTGCATGTGTTCCAGGCTTGATACTTTGACTTTTAAAATCACCTAATTATTTATTGTTGAGCCAGATTCTTTACATCATGTTGTATATACTGTATATATTGTACATAACAGATAGAAGGCCTCAAGGTAGATTAGTTCTGTAACTAACTGAGTTACCTTCTCTAAATAAAGTCTTTATTATTTTTATTATTATTATTATTATTATTACTTTTGTTCATGACTGTAAATTGTATCGATCCTCTATAAATAAAATAATGCACAGTTAATTTTTGTCCATGGGTATAGATTCTATTTTTTTATAGGTATTCAGCTATAAATAGGTGTTGACAAATTAAGTTCAACCTTTATATTGAATCTTTTGACCAGTTTGAGGTAATTTCTCATTGGCTTGTGGGTCAGGTGGATCTTAAAAGAAATAAGTTATTTCCCATTGGATGGGTTAGGTCACATGAGTAGATAATGTGAAATATTATACTTAGTAGTAAGGTCTGTCACATGGGATATATTGTGGCATATAAAAATAATACGTAGTAGGAGATGTATATAAGGATAGAAATGAGCAATTAATTCATTCTTATTTCGGAGTCTTTTTTATGTTCTTGTTTTAACATCAGTGATTATTCAATGATGTGTTTAGATATTATTTGAGAGGAAACATTTGTTTGGATTATTCATTGGAATTACAACGTGCTCATTAGACTAATATATTATTCTAGGACTATTGTGAATTATTCAAAGGAGCTCTGGACAATGCCATTCTAACACATCAGGACTGTTGGCAGATCAGTGGATCTAAGGTTCTGAACTACATTCAAAACGTTCTATTTTGGGGGGATTTGAATAGATTTGTTAGGATCATTTTGGATTCAATTCATAATACTGTATGTTCCTCTTACATTTTCATTTTATAACTTAGAGAACTAAATTATTTGTTAAGTTTTACAAAACTTGTTGATTTTGCTTCTTTCTGTTACTTAATTTTCTTCCATAGACTCATAATATTATTGAGTGAAAAGGAAACTATGACAGAAAACTTAAAATATTGTGCCATGACTTTTATCTTGAAAACAACACTAGCATGACAGGTTTAAATGCAAGAATACCCTCTTTTATGTTTCAGTCAAATTCTGTCAAATGTTTCTGAGGAGTTGTTGAAGATTTCCTATTTTAAGTAAAGGCAGCTACAGTTTGATAATAGATTAATATCTTGTGTGCAAAGTTATGAAGTTTTAAAGCTAGGATGATCTATATTAAATTCAAATTTCAGTCAGCTTTTGTTGAGAAGAATCAAGTTATGAATTAATGCATAGTTAGGAAAAATTTACTCAGACATCTACATAAGATTGCAAACAACGATAAAGTAATCCAAACTGAGGTCATCACGCTGCATATTTGTATAACCTGGACACTATGGAAAAATGATAAAGTAATCCAAACTGAAGTCATCACACTGCATATTTGTATAACCTGGACACTATAGAACAATGATAAAGTAATCAAAACTGAGGTCATCACACTGCATATTTGTATAACCTGCACACTACAGAACAATGATAAAGTAATCCAAACTGAGGTCATCACACCGCATGTTTGTATAACCTGGACACTATAGAACGATGATAAAGAAATAAAAAGTGAGGTCATCACACTGCATTTTTGCATCACATGGACATATTATAACAATGATAAAGTAATCCAAACTGAGGTTATCACACTGCATATTTGTATAACCTAGACACTATAGAACAAAAATGCATTTCATGAAATAATAATAATAATAATAATAATAATAATAATTATTATTATTATTATTATAAATTAATTATTATAAATGTTATCATTAATGATAATGCTGTGTACATCATATATTTCTGATGTTTACATTGAACAAAAAATAATTTACTTTGAGTATAATAAAATCCTTGGAGATAGGTGATGCATAGGAGGATAAAAAATCAAATCACACTCATTATTTCACAGACACTGCTTTCTAATGTCAGGATTATAAACGTTTCCATTTTCATAACTGCATTTTCATATCTGTTTATCCTGTGGAAAGGAATGAAGATTTTTCCAATTAAAATTTAAATGATGTAAATTTTGAAAGATATGCAATAAAAATAGATCACACTGTCAAAGAGGAATACTACAATAGAGATTGATGCATGGTCTTATTATTGTCGTGTCAAAGAGGAATGATAAATATATGCATTGTCTTATTACTGTCGTGTCAAAGAGGAATGATAAATATATGCATGGTCTTATTATTGTCGTGTCAAAGAGGAATGATAAATACATGCATGGTCTTATTATTGTCATGTCAAAGAGGAATGATAAATATATGCATGGTCTTATTATTGTCATGTCAAAGAGGAATGATAAATATATGCATGGTCTTATTATTGTCATGTCAAAGAGGAATGATAAATACATGCATGGTCTTATTATTGTCATGTCAAAGAGGAATGATAAATATATGCATGGTCTTATTTTTGTCATATTAAAGAGGAATAAAGAATACATGTATGGTTTTAATATTGTTGTGTGAAAGAGGAATCAAGAATACATGTATAGTTTTAATATTGTTGTGTCAAAGAATATGTGTATGGTCTTAATACCATTGTGTCAAAGAGGAATAAAGAATACATGTATGGTCTTAATACCATTGTGTCAAAGAGGAATAAAGAATACATGTATGGTCTTAATACCATTGTGTCAAAGAGGAATAAAGAATACATGTATGGTCTTAATACCATTGTGTCAAAGAGGAATAAAGAATACGTGTATGGTTTTAATATTGTTGTGTGAAAGAGGAATAAAGAATACATGTATGGTCTTAATACCATTGTGTCAAAGAGGAATAAAGATTACGTGTATGGTTTTAATACCATTGTGTCAAAGAGGAATAAACAATGCATGTATGGTCTTATTACCATTGCGTCAAATAGGAGTAAAGAAAACAATAGAGACTGATGCATGTCGTATAAATGGTCTTATTACCATTGTGTCAAATTATAGGAGTAAAGAAAACATAGAGACTGATGCATGTGGTATAAATGGTCTTATTACCATTGTGTCAAATTATAGGAGTAAAGAAAACATAGAGACTGATGCATGTGGTATAAATGGTCTTAATACATGTATTGTTGTTCAACAGTCTCACTATTCCTATGCATTGTATAATTGGTTGGTATTTTCTCATGCAGTATTCCAGAATGTCCTTGAATTCCCTTTTAACATAATTAATGACTTCATTTGACTGACAAGGATAAAAATGACATGTCACACATTTTCCAAAAAGTCTATGGTTGAGATTCACTTGGTTATTTACAATGGTCAGAAGGTCAATGTTTAATATCTGGTCAGCATGTTTTAATGGTTTGCAAAGGACTGTCATGTCAGCAGACCAGACAGCTTTAAATGGCACAATCCATTTGTACATCCTTAGAAAGTCTTCAGTGCTGAGGAAGATTCCTATTTAAATTGATCCAATTCTTTTGAGCTATTATTGAGAAAACATTCCAAAGTTTTTTCTTATTTGAGTAACAGAGGCCGAATTTAAGATCAAATCAGCAGCATTAACGTGCGAACTTGAAATCCATTGATGCAACGATACTTCCTACCCATTGATGTAATGAGACTTCCTACCATTGATGTACTATGACACTTCCTACCCATTGATGTGATGATACTTCCTACCTACCCATTGATGCAACGATACTTCCTACCCACTGATGTAATGATACTTCCTACCATTGATGTAATGACACTTCCTACCCATTGATGTGATGATACTTCCTTTTCTTATTTGAGTAACAGAGGCCGAATTTAAGATCAAATCAGCAGCATTAATGTGCAAACTTGAAATCCATTGATGTAACGATACTTCCTACCCATTGATGTAATGAGACTTCCTACCATTGATGTACTATGACACTTCCTACCCATTGATGTGATGATACTTCCTACCTACCCATTGATGCAACAATACTTCCTACCCATTGATGTAATGATACTTCCTACCATTGATGTAATGACACTTCCTACCCATTGATGTGATGATACTTCCTTCCTACCTATTGATGCAACGATACTTCCTACCCATTGATGTGATGATACTTCCTACCTACCCATTGATGCAACAATACTTCCTACCCATTGATGTAATGATACTTCCTACCATTGATGTAATGACACTTCCTACCCATTGATGTGATGATACTTCCTTCCTACCTTTTGATGCAACGATACTTCCTACCCACTGATGTAATGATACTTCCTACCATTGATGCAATGACACTTCCTACCCATTGATTCGATGATACTTCCTACCCATTGACGCGATGATACTTCTTACCCACTGATGCGACGATACTTCCTACCCACTGATGTAATGATACTTCCTACCCTTTGATGTAACAGTACTTCCTATCCATCAATGTAAAGATATTTCCTACCCATTCATGTAATGATACTTCCTACCCACTGATGTAATGACACTTCCAACCCTTTGATGTAATGATACTTCCTACCCATTGATGTAATGATACTTCCTACCCATTGATGTAATGATACTTCCTACCATTGATGTAACGATACTTCCTACCCATTGATGCAATGATACTTCTTACCCATTGATGGGATGATACTTCCTACCCATTGATGTAACGATGCTTCCTACCCATTCATGTAATGATATTTCTTACTCATTGATGTAATGACACTTCCAACCCTTTGATGCAATGATACTTCCTTCCTACCCACTGATGTAATGATACTTCCTATCCACTGATGTAACGATACTTCCTAAACATTGATGTGATCATATTTCCTAGCCACTGAAGTAACAACGCTTCCTACCGATTGATGCGATGATACTTCCTACCTGTTGATGCAAAGATACTTCCTATCCACTGATGTAACGATACTTCCTACCCACTGAAGTGATGATATTTCCCTCCTACCCATTGATGTAACGATACTTCCTACCCACTGATGTAATGATACTTCCTTCCCATTGATGCAATGATACTTCCTACCCATTGCTGTAACGATACTTCCTATCCATTGATGTAACGATACTGCCTACCCATTGTTGTAACGATACTTCCTACCCATTGATTATAATGGTACTTCCTATCCATCGATGTAACGATACTTCCTACCCATTGATGTAATGATACTTCCTACCCATTGATGTAATGACACTTTCTACTCATTGATGCGATGATACTTCCTACCCACTGATGTAATGACACTTCCTACCCTTTGATGTAACAGTACTTCCTGTACATCAATGTAAAGATACTTCCTAACCATTCATGTAATGATACTTCCTACCCATTGATGTAATGACACTTCCAACCCTTTGATGTAATGATACTTCCTACCCATTGATGTAACAATACTTCCTACCCATTGATGTAACAATCCTACATACCCATTGATGCGATGAGCAATGATACTTCCTGCTGATTGATGCAGTGATACTTCTTACCTGTTGATGCAATGATACTTCCTACCCATTGATGTAATGATATTTCTACCCATTGATGCGATGATACTTCTCTCCCACCCACTGATGTAACAATACTTCCTACCCATTCATGTATGATGCTTCCTTCCCACTGATGCAATGATACTTCAATTAATCAATGATAAAGAAATTTGACCAGATGTCATTCACATCACTGAAATTATTTCCCCTTACTTCCTTAACAATGACGATACTCGCTACTCAATATAATATCATGTTTTTGGTACCAAACAAGGAAATATGTCCAGTATTAACACAGGAAAAAAAAATATCCTTCTATATTGTCATATTTGATAAGTAGACAGAATATTACAGAGGTAGAATGATCAATCTATACACTGGTAGATAGGTTGCTTGGTTGGAAGGTATGTTTGGCAGTTGGCAAAGAGATAGGTAGAAGAACGGCACACTAAATTTGTTAAATTTTATGCATACCAATTATTCTTTCAAGAAGGTCAGTACAGTCCATGTAACCAAGCTGATCGAAGCTATCCCTCAGTCTTTGTACTGTCCATCCTTTCTCAGAAAGAATATCCAATGCCTTTTTGCCTGGTTTATGTTCAAAGTCTGGAATAAATGTGGATATAATTCACATTAAACATCTGAAAATTAACTCACTGAAAACTAAATATCTATTTATTGCCATTCTTCCCCAATGGCAACTGTATAAGAAAAGGCAATTGAATGTTAGTCAAAGCATAACAGGCACTTTTACTCCAAACTGAATTGGGACTGAAGGATTTTTCTTTCTACTTGGTTGCAGTAACAATAAAGCACTGAATGCATTGCTAGTAATGACATCATACTTAATCTCCAATCACTGACCTCTAGAAAACATTTGTACTGAATAACACATGAATAAGCCAGTTTGAAATGTCCACATTAAAGCTTATATATATATATATATATATATATATATATATATATATATATATATATATAAGCAGCAGGCAGGGTGAACCCTACAAATTGGTTTCGAGCAAGTTTTTCATAAAATAAATGTTCCTACAGGGGCTGAAAAAAAATAAGGTCAATAATTATAAACCGAACCTCCTAACTTTATTATTACCATATAGTTTGAAAAATCGGATAATAAATCATTTTAGTTAGCTCATTTTTGTTATTTTATTTTTGACTTTTTGTTTTTTAATGTTATAATGTGTTTAGTTTACTCGCGGGTCACTCAATTTTTGTTGTTCACCCTGCCTGCTGCTATAAATTAAACAGCCAGTATAAATATTATTGATAATGGTCGTTATAGGCGAACCACATTCAGCTAGATTAGCTCGAGAGCGATTAGAGGCAATTAGAAAATATTTACCTGTTCGTGATTCTGTTAAACGACAATTACAAGAACGTCAGGAATCTCATGTTGAATTTGAAGAGGATACAAAACAATTATTTAAACCGATTGTCGAACCAACAAAGAAAATTGTTACAGCAACTGAGGCAACACGAGCTCTTGTTGTCTGTCATTGCTATGTGGTATATATTTTTTTGTAATCGCATTAGAAGGTTTCATGGAAGTTGAACAAGTAATTTCGTTATTTAACGCAGCTATCACACTTGGTAACCTTGCAATCCATTCACGAGATCTCTCACCGGACTTAAAGTCAGTAGATATTTCCTTTGCGCATTAGTATCCAAATAACCGCTCAGCAAGTGTTCGATTAAATCGTTCAACAATTGCCTGATCACAATGAATTTCAGTATGTCCTTGTCTGATTTTAACGTTATGTTTCTTCATCAACGATAATACTGCACCAAGAAATTCTTTGCCAGGATCAACTTGTAATAAATGTGGCCATCGTAGACCACCATGTTGATAAATTCGTTCAAACGCAGATGCAACTTCAGATGCTGTCTTTCTTGATAATGGTTCCGCTTCTTTATATCTACTTGCAACATCAACGACAGTTAATGCGTATTTGTACGTGCATGATTGACATTTACCAATTTTAATGGTGTCATGTGGTAAAAATAAAATATCTGCTTGATGAACCTCATTAGGGACGCTGACATCAAAATGTGCATACTGAATTTTTTTAGGTGGTGGTAGATAAATTTGCCATATTGCCTGTCGTGCTAACCATGCTGCAGCAACAGAACGTGAAACTTTTGCTGCTTCAGCAAGATTACTAATAGCTGATCTGCCTCTCCAATATTCTCTTGGGCTATAATAAATGGATTCCATTATAATAGTTATATAATTAATTACCAGCCCCTAACATTATTTTACCTTTCATGGCAGATTTTACTAGAAAACTAGCGAATTTTTCTCTAACAGATTTATTAGGTATAGAATTTAACTCATGAATCAATTTTACATCTGCGAGATGCCTTTGTTGTAAATCTTTATTTTTATATGCAATATCATGAACATGACACGCTTGATCAATCTTATTTATTGGATACTCTCCTGATCTTGGTTGATCTTGATATCGGATATCAAGTCGAGTTCCAGGACCACAATAATTATATCCAGGAAGATGTTTCTCACCGGGGTATTTAGCCCATGGAGTTCCTGGTAATTTTCCTAATAAAGCGGCAATATCTCCACCTGTCTTTGTTTTGACAAATTTGTATTTCTTCGTACCGCATTTTACACATTTGCCTGTCAGAGCACGTCATTTATTCTTCGTTGTTATTGTAGTTAATTCAGCAGTGGGTGTAGATGCTCCACATTGAACACAATATAGACTCATATTATTTACTATATGGATATAATTGACTTTTCGGCGACACGAAAACAGGAACCAGTAAAACATCATCCAGCATTTTTTTTCAGCCCCTGTAGGAACATTTATTTTATGAAAAACTTGCTCGAAACCAATTTGTAGGGTTCACCCTGCCTGCTGCTATATATATATATATATATATATATATATATATATATATATATATATATATAAACAAGGTGTGAAACAAAGACCCAGAATATGTTGCCATCTGTGCCTATATTTTACCCCAAACTTAACAAAGTACAGACACACAAACAGACTAAGCATACATAAATAAATCTTTTAATTTATTGATGAATATACAAGTGACATGCACAGTTTTTAGTAAAACATTAATATCCTCTGACAGGGATGAAGTAGTCAAGGATACAGTGTCATGCCAGATAGGTGATTTTATTGGTCAGTAACAAAAATCCTCCAGTTTTATTTCATTAAAGTAAACTATGTTGAAAGTACAGCAAAATCTAATATGTTAAATTGATAGATGAATAATAGATACTCATAGTTCATGATAAAGATTTGTTCACTTCAGCCAGTTTAATTTTAGTGCATTAGTTTTATTGATCAATCAAATCACCGGTCTGTATTGCATCATTGTTTGATCTATGATTTTGTGACCCTGAGAAGCAGTATTCCTGTTTCATTCAAAACTGCACACTCATCATGTGCATTTAAAACAACAGCAAGTGAAAACAAATCATATAAACTCAATCCAGTAGAGTTTACTATCCAATCTCCAGGGACATGTACCAAGAACTAGCCTCTCTCCACAGGTGAAACTAAATTCTGTGTGTAAATTCCATGTTTCTGATTGGTTGCAAATGTATGCTACACTCTAAGTACCTATTACCTCAAAAACAATACATCTTTTCTTTCAAGAGCATTAAATAGTCAATGAAGTAACTTAACATCTGAATTCCAAATAATCAAGATAAATGATGTTCTCTCTCTCTCTCTCTCAAAATTTTCACTCTAGCAATCCAGAACAATCTACCCCAGATATTCACAAGATAAAAATCATTCAGCAACATAAAAATAAGTGATTTAAGTCACATACATGATCTTATATGTCAAGGTACATAACTAATTTTAACTCTTGTATGTCAAGGTACATACCTAACTTTAACTCTGATATGTCAAGGTACATAAATAACTTTAACTCTGATATGTCAAGGTACATAACTCACATCAGCTCTTGCATGTCAAGGCACATACCTAATTTTAATTCTTGTATGTCAAGGTACATAATTCATTTTAACTATTGTATGTCAAGGTATTTAACTCACTTCAGCTCTTATATGTCAAATTACATACCTAACTTTAACTCTTATATGTCAAGGTACATGTACATAACACACTTACTTTGACAGACAGAAAAGCTATATACAACACTCCCTCGCTATAGGGCACTAGGTTACTTTGTTATAACTCTTTTCCTGTTATATGGATCCCAATATATATATATATATATATATATATATATATATATATATTATTATCATTAGCTAACTTTGAAGTCTATTGGCTTGCATGGCATTTATGTGGTAAGACAAATAAAGATACAGTAGAAAATGCCTAGGGTTCAAATACTGATACATTAGAAGATCAAAGACTTCTATAGAATGATTTAGCCAGCATGAATTGCTGTTATGAAAGACATGTATTTTGAATGGCAAAATCCCCTATTAGTACTGAGTGAGTCAGATGGCACTAAAAAACATAAAATATGGTTTAGATCCAGCTCATTTGGAAGTATTCTGATAAATACTTTTTCAGATGCAAAAGTTTGCTTGATCATTACTTATTATTTTGAAAGCTGAATACTGCAAATGCAGTGTATGTCAAATTATTCAAAAGAAAACCAAGAGCTTCATGTATATTTAGGTGATACTTGTTATAAAACTATTAACTTGATGTATGTTTGTCTGATGCTGTGTATAAACCATGAACTTGATGTATGTTTGTCTGATGCTGTGTATAAACCATGAACTTGATGTATGTTTGTCTGATACTGTGTATAAATCATGAACTTGATGTATGTTTGTCTGATACTGTGTATAAACCATGAACTTGATGTATGTTTGTCTGATGCTGTGTATAAAGCATGAACTTGATGTATGTTTGTCTGATACTGTGTATAAACCATGAACTTGATGTATGTTTGTCTGATGCTGTGTATAAAGCATGAACTTGATGTATGTTTGTCTGATGCTGTGTATAAACCATGAACTTGATGTATGTTTGTCTGATGCTGTGTATAAACCATGAACTTGATCTATGTTTGTCTAATGCTGTGTATAAACCATTAACTTGATGTATGTTTGTCTAATGCTCTGTATAAACCATGAACTTGATCTATGTTTAGCTGATGCTGTGTATAAACCATGAACTTGATGTATGTTTGTCTGATGCTGTGTATAAACCATGAACTTGATGTATATTTGTCTGATACTGTGTATAAACCATGAACTTGATGTATGTTTGTCTAATGCTGTGTATAAACCATGAACTTGATGTATGTTTGTCTGATACTGTGTATAAACCATGAACTTGACGTATGTTTGTCTGATGCTGTGTATAAACCATGAACTTGATGTATGTTTGTCTGATACTGTGTATAAACCATGAACTTGATGTATGTTTAGCTGATGCTGTGTATGCAACCATTAACTTGATGTATGTTTGTCTGATACTGTGTATAAACCATGAACTTGATGTATGTTTGTCTGATGCTGTGTATAAACCATGAACTTGATGTATGTTTGTCTGATACTGTGTATAAACCATGAACTTGATGTATGTTTGTCTGATGCTGTGTATAAACCATGAACTTGATGTATGTTTGTCTAATGCTGTGTATAAACCATGAACTTGATCTATGTTTAGCTGATGCTGTATATGCAACCATGAGTTTCATGTATTATTACAGCTCTATGATCTTGAACTAAGTAATAGAAATGATTGAAAACCAAAAAGTTTTGTAAAATTCAACATATAATTTATTTCCCTAGAATACAAAGTGAAAATTTAAAAAGAACTTACAGTAATGCAAAGTAAATTCCAAATAATCCAAAATGTTTTATCACAAGTTCTAAGGAATAACATTCTCATTAAATTCCAGTGGTGTTCGAAATAAGATCCAACACTGAATATGTTGATGTGCATTTAGTAGCTTGTGATGTGGAGATGTACCAAGAGTCTTTTTATGAATCATAATAATATAATCCAAGATGTTCTTGGCTAAATTCATTATAATTCCAAGCTAATGATTCTGTCCAAGAATATTATTGAAGGGCATGTTGTATTTGAAGCAAATAAAAATTTGAATAAGTAAATCCACCTCAATCAATTAGTGAACATGTCAATAAGAATTATTTTGCTAAAGATGTTTAATGCATGAAAGAGTAATTTTTCAAGTAAACAGGATTATAAATGCCTCGACTTGACCTAAGTCACAATTACTATTTTTTGAAAATACTCTGTTTATTAATGGAATTTTCCATTCTAAAAAATTGTGGGTTGTTTACAATAGAAAATCTGTTACTAAAATCATAGTAAACAATGTGGTCAACATAAGGTACAACAGGTTCTTCATGGGGTAAAGCCAATGTCCTAGACCCAGACCTAAATAAACATTTTTATTCTCTACTGATAATGATCCTAATATTTACCCACTCACATAGAGAAACATTAACTAATCAAAACAACATCAGTGTCTTTCGTCAGGTACTCAGTGAACTTGATTTTGGACATGGTCAAGTCCAAAATACATGGAGAAAAAACCTAACAAATAAAAATTAAATATACATAACATCATGTTTAGAAGATATTGTGTATTTAAAAAAATGAACTTGATCTATATTTAACTTATACTGTGCATAAGCCATGAATTTGATGTACGTTTAACTTATGCTGTGTGTAAAACCATGAGCTTGTGTTATGGCTGTATGGTCTTAAAATCAGTAACAGAAAAGACTGAATACCAACAAGTTTTGCAAATTTAAAAATATTAATTTAATTCCCTAAAACACAAAGTGAAAAAGTAAAAATAACTTACATTACGGTGAATGAAATCCTAAATGTTCTATCAAGTTGTAAAATATCGAGTAATCTGGACGAGTTTTAAAGGTAGTCCAAATTATGTCCTGTTTTGTACTGATGTAAAAACAACTTGGAAGAATCATGATGATATAATCCCATAATGTCTTTAAATGAATTCACAGTAATTCTGTAAGAGTTATAACAGAATTGGAAATGCAAAGTATGTCACCAAGTTTTGCCTTTTGAAGTTATTCTTGCAAATTCCACTTACGAAAATAGCAGATGAAATTTCAGCATTCGTAACTCCAGATGGACTTTACCAATATAAAGTGATGCCGTTCGGGATGAAGGGTTCCCCTTGTACTTTCCAACGTTTGATGAATATGATAACATACTCCTATATTCCTATGAAATATTAAGTATATATACAAAAGAAAAAAATCTTGTTTTTCTTTATGAGGGGAGATGTTATGTCTATCTCTGTTATGTGTATAATTTTTATTATCATAGTTTGTAATGGTCATTTAGTTAATACTAATTTAAATACTAATTTTCCTACTGACATACTGTGCATTTCCAATTCTGTCAATGCAGTCATCGATTCTGGTTATTGGAAATGAACCTATCTTGTTCACTTTTCTGTAATCAGCATACAAACAGAGAGTATTATCTGGTTTTGGCACAAGACCACATAGTGAATTTCAGATAATTTTACTTGGTTTGATGAAGTCATTCTCCAGCAAAAGACCACATGGTGAATTTCAGATAATTTTACTTGGTTCAATAAAATCATTCTCCAGCAAATATTGAATTTCTTTCTTCAAACATTCTTGTTTGAGACGATTTTCCCTGTAAGGATGTTGTTTTATAGGTGTAGAATCAACAATTTCATCATCATTATAGACTATATTTGTTCGTGTTGGAGCATGCATAAACAAGTTTTCATATTTACTTAATAGATGTTTTAATTCACTTTTATTTTCTGGCAGCTGATAGGATGTTTCTGGTCCAGATTGTCAAATATTTCCGGATGTTCGAAGATTGGATACACCATAGTCACTACAGTCGGAATTCGCGTTTTCGTTGAAAACCTCACTGTGTGGGACAGGTACAACTAAACTGATTGAATAATTTACAGGACCATCCCTGTCAACATTCTTTTTTTAACATATTAACATGATAGAATTGTTCTTGTTTTGCCTCCCAGGAAGGTTGATAAAGTGATTTAAGCCACCATAAGACCTAACCTGAGAAGAATAATGAACAGAAAACAGTAATAAATTAACACCCTCACCCCATTCTTTTCCTGTGTCAAAGTAATACGACCGAACCATATGAATTGTCTGATCAAACCCTTCCAAAGCCTCTTGACTCTCATGGTAATAGGCTGAATAGTGAAACTGTAGGATGCCTAATCCATGCATAACTTGCTGGAAACTTCCTGACACAAAATTTTACCCTTGATTCGATTGAGCAGACTTGGGATGGCCAAAAACTGCGGAAAACTTTCACAAAACTTTTACTATGGTCTTAGTTTTCATATTCCTCAAAGGAATAATCTCTGGAAATCTTGTGGAACCACACATTATCGTCAACAAATATTAACTGCCTAACACGGTCTTAGATAATAGACCAACAGAGACTACCATAATTCTACAAATGCAGGAACTGTTTGCAAACTAGTCTTAGTTATCTTCCGATTGAGTTCTCCTACCATTTGACAAGTGTGACAAGATCTACAGTGCTTAGAAACATCACTTTAAATTTTGGACCAATACAAATGATTTGAGGCCTTGTGATATGTCTTACTGACTCCTAAAGTGATCAGACGATAGAGTTTCATGGGCTAGATGATGAATTTCCTGTCGATATGACTTAGGAACAACAATGTGATAGCTTTCTGACCACTCATCATCAGTCGGTACCCGAGGTGGTCTCCGTTTCCTCATAAAGACCCCATTTTTAAAAAAAACATACAAGTTGGTACTTGTATGATTTAAGTTTCACAAATATCTCTTTGAAGCAAACAGGAGATCTCGTGATCTCTTTCATGTGAGACAGCTAGTGATTGCCTTTTATCATCCGGATTAGGACTAAGCAAATGAGTCATAAAAAGTGTATTACTGTGATCAATACCTCTTGATTGATCCATACTAGCAGCACAAGTTACCTCATTAGAAGTCTTACTCATAAATGTAAAGGAACAATTTCATTTTTCAAGAGTTTTTTTGAAAACGCTCTAGTAACTGCACATGCTAGATATAAACCAGGTATTTCAATTTTTAAAAAATCAACTGTTTGGTCGAAACAGGCTTTTCATTACCAGGTGGATTAACCAGAACATCATGTCCAGCTAGGTCATTACTTAGTAACAAATGAACACCCTGAAGGGGCAAAGAAGTCACTGCACCTACAGGCACGAGTCCTGAGACTAAGTCTGAGGACAAATGAACCCAATGGAGAGGAACATTATCAAATCCGCACACTCTACTCCCTGAACAAGAACACTTTCACTAGAAAAAGACTTCTCAGAGAAAGACAAAGTACTTGACAATGAAAGAGAAATGCCTGAGTCAAATAATATCTTAATAGCGATTAGGCATGGCATAATCCCCAACAAGTGATACAGAACCTTTCAACATGAATGGTTAATAATTCTCCATTATAAAATCAGACTGAGGTTTGCTGGACACAACAAATGTATTTCTTTTAATGCATGACAGTGACCATAGTCTCTTAGAAACTAGAGCATTTGGAAAGGCTCTGCTGTTATTCTATCTAAATTTCAATCTGTAGCAATCAGAAATAACGTGCCCATTCTTCTTACAATAAATGTACGTATGAGACAAGGATTTCCGATCAGCTTTATCAGACGTTTGGTTCATTATAGTTGTACCAGTTTGAAATTTGGAAGTACTTGCGTGAGACTGAAATGTTTTTCTTAAAACAGAAAACTGCTGACAGGAAGATTTGTTGACAAATAAAACTTTGTGAATCAAGGAGCTGTATTAGCTGCATTTTCCAAAGTTTTAACCTTTATCTGATCAAGGTAAGTCTTAACGTTACTATGAACGCAGCTACTGAATCCTTCAATGAGCATGAGTTGTCTAAAGTTATCATAATCTTTGTCAACATTCTTGACTGCACACCGTCTGTTAAACAGTTGGTTTTTTTCTCATGCGAACTCAACATGAGTCTGACTAGTTTCTTTCCTATATTTTCTTAACCTTTGACGATAGGCCTCAGGTACTAACTCATAACCCTTCAAGATATATTCCTTTATCACATCATAATTATCACTTTGTTCTACCGAGACTGAAGTGTAGACTTCACAAGCTGTGCCAATAGATATACTTTGTGATAACAAAATCTATTGGTCTCTCGGCCATTTAAGATTTTCAGCATTTTTGTCAGATGAGGAACATATTTATCAACCGGCTTTTCTTTTAAAGGGGTTACCAACCCAATATATTGGTACCATCAAAACCTGGAATTATATAAGCATAGGAGGAGTGTGCTCTACTTGCCAGTTCTAATTTGCATTTTTCTCTCTCTTTCTTTTACATCCGCATTTCTCTCTCATCCTTTGTTTTTGCATTTGCATTTTCCCTCATCCTTTTGCTTTTGCACTTGCATTTCTCTTTAAATATTTGCATCTGCATTGCGACCGGCTGAAGCTTTCTTAACGCAACTTCATATGGTTTGTTAACTGCTATTCCCTTAATTTCCTGTCAGAACCAGATTGGAGAAGCTCTAAGCGCTTTAGAATATTAGATAATACATGCAAACATATACAAGGATAAGATTACAAGAAACAAACACTATGAAAAATAAAAACTATGAAACTACAAAACGAAAACATGTTGAGAACAGTTAAGGAAGTAAACATTAAGTCTTTAAACCTGTTTATGTTTTAAGAGCGCTCTTGAATGATATCGTTTTGTTCTTATGTCTAAGATCTATGGGTAATTCGTTTTATGTAGCTAGGCCTAAGTACGCAAAAGAACGTTGTCCATATGACTTTGTCTAACAGTTGGAACAATGAGAATTCGGTGGCGGAAGAGGAACGTAAGTTTCTCAGCTGGGAATACACATGGGTGAGGTTAGTAGGGTATATTGAACTGGATTCAGTCAACAAAATGTGGAATAGTGAGCAGATATTGTTTTGATTCTGGATTGAATGGGTAGCCAAGTGAACGTTACAGAGCAGGGGAAGATGTGCTCAGGTCTTCATATTCTAAGGATAATCCGAGCAGCTATGTTTTGAACTTCATGAAGTTTCTACAGCAGATATGAGACGAACCAGACAGAGTGAATTACAAAAGTCCAGTCTTGAAAGTACTAAGGAATACACAAGTGTTTTAGTGGCATCAACCATAGAAAATTGCGAATGTCTCAGCTCCAGATATGCAGCCTTGCATATGTTCATTACATGTTGGTGTAATGAGAGGGTGCTGTCCAGAGGAGTGACCTCTAGATTTCGTATTTAATGCATAAATTTAATGTTGGTATTGCTGATACTAATTGTTTGAGGTAAAGAATGTGAATGAGAATGTCTTTACGTGGTAATCAGGATGGATTCAGTTTAATCATCATTCATCTGCAGCTTGTTACATGTCGTTCATGGTTTCACGTCGGAAATGCACTCTTTACGCCGTGGATGGTAGTCTCGACTTCAGTTGGGCAGCTAAATTTGTATATTTGAGTTTCATCAGCTCACAACTTGGGAGACACCGGAAGTCGATGTAGGACACGTCAGAGCGGATTTCTGTCAAGACTGAAGAGGAACGGACACAGGCACTTAATTCCGGGGTAAACTAATGTGTACACTCACCAATTAACACAAGGTAACTCTCGCCGGTCACAATCTTACACCTCGATGAATCCGATCTAATTTTCCGATACTATCTGCGTATTCAGACACTCCTAAAGTACATCACTGTAAAGAAGACACTCCACACCTGTCATCCATTACCATTTAAATAACCTTACTGATTCTGAAGGGCCAATTTTGCGAAAAGTTTATCGTTGCTTCGTGTTTTCCACACACAGGCGCCAATTCCATAACTCAACTGCCGATCTACTTCGGAGTGAATGCGATCTGATCGTAATTGCATCAGTGGTTCTTTCAATGAGCGAGTCTTTCAAACATCGCTTTCAATCGCTACATCTCGGCTTAACCCGGCAAATCAATGAAGCAATTGCGATCAAATCACATTCACTCTGAAGTAGACCGGAAGTTGAGTTATGGAATTGGCGCCTGTGTGTGGAAAACACCAAGCAACGGATAAACTTTTCGCAAAATTGGCCCTTCAAAATCAGTAAGGTTACTTAAATGGTAATGGATGACTGGCGTGGAGTGTCCTCTTTACAGTGGTGTACGTTATGAGTGTCTGAATGCGCAGATAGTATCGGAAAATTAGATCGGAGTCATCTAGGGGTAAGATTGTGACCAGCATGAGTTAGTTACCTTGTGTTAATTGGTGAGTGTACACATTAGTTTACCCCGGAAGCAAGTGCCTGTGGGAACAGGGCCAAGAAAAGTACCTTGTGGAACACCAAAACAAAAATCAACTGGGCTGGAATGTTATCATCTCGCTCTTTATCACAACTGTATGTACCCAGTCCACACAGGCAGGTGTAAATGCTGTTAAACATTTCCGTGTATAACTGTATAGTGACAATTAGTTAACTGAAATGATCGTATTTACCAATATATTGGGACACCGTATTTGTTAGGACATCATAATCAATTTTTAAGTAATTTTTTGTGCTGTATGTTCTGGGACACATCGTTGTTTCATTTCTCGAGTCATAAGTTGTGGGACACGTTTTAAATCATTCAAAAATTACATGTCAGAAAATACACTCAAACTGAAATTTTAATTTTAAAAAAGATTATTAAACTGTGTACTTGGGATTAAACTCTTTTATCCACTGAACATCACCTCATCACCCCAACCCATTTCCAGCCTAAATACAATATATCCTTTCAGTGGATAAATATTTTTAGCTCCATCATGCCAAGAAAAATTATTATTGGAGGCAACACATTTCCGGCAGCGGAAACTGTAAGGACTAAAGTAAGATTTTATTCTGTACCATTCGTACGAATTATCGTGCTTTTAACCCACTTCTTATCGATAGTCTGTCCGTGAAAGAGATCAAAGTACACTGGAGTTTCATCTATATTAATGATTATATTGTCGGGGAGACCATCTTCTTCTCTTCTGACCCTCAGGAATTCATCGAATGATTTTATTTTCTCCTTCAAATCGTATGGGAGATGCTGGGTCATCGATGTCCATCCACGACGCACTAGATTGTGTCGCTTTAAAACCTGTTCCATTGTTTCAATTTTTCTCCAAAATTCCCGTGAATGCGATAAAAACAGAACCAATGGCTTCCCTATGACGCCAAACTTTGTATGAAATATTCGGCACACTTAGAGAATCCAAAATCTGCAGCCGATATCAGCATGCTTTGTAATAAAATAACCTTTGTATTTGATATCCTGTCGGTAAGTTCAAACAATAAGTTTATTGCTCGCTGTCGGTTGTGTTTATTCACCACCCAGGCTTCTAAGTTTTGTCTTTGCCATCTGTAATCATATTTGATGTAAATGGACATTGATGTTTGCAGGGTAAATAGTATACACGTCAATAACTTGCCTTAATAATATTTTTTTAACTCAAGATTGTCATTGGCACTCACAGTGAATATATTTTCAAATAATGATTTTTATTTATGTTATTTATCTGTCATATAGTTGATTTTGGTATCATATAACCTTAGTTATATTGCACCTTCCACCGTATCCTGCGAGAATGGCAAGTGCCTTCAAGCAATTGGTTAATATTTCCCTCTCTCTCTCGTCTGCGATGTTGTTGGATCCAGTTTTCAGTCTGATAACATATTCAAACCTTTGAATACAACTAAACACGATTCATTTCTCAAAACATTCACGTCAATGAACAATTTGTCGAGTGTTATCTGACATATGCGATACACACTATAGTATAGATGTACAAGTCTGATAAATCAAGCCCCCAAGCCTGTGTTGATACTGATGGACAATATGTGGATCTGATGTGATCTATTCATTAAAATGTGCAATTTTGTTGCATGCAAATCTTTCCGGAAGAAATCTGTGTACACTTTAGATACATTTCGGTAATTGGTAACAGCTATATCTAGCGCAAAATTCAAAATGGCCACAAGACAGAGGGTTGTGCTATTCCACATGGATTTAAAAATCACTTAACATAGGATTTGCTCCGGAAATATAGAACCCTTCAGCCGAAGGTAGCTCCACAGCTGTGAGAAATACCGGTAAGTGTATAAAATGTACACTGAAGTGTGCAGCCAAACCCTGCTGCAATTGTTGCATGTTTTAATGAAAATGTGATATCAGCCCCATAACCGCCAATCAATATCATCACGTGTGAGAGGATGATTTATCGGCCTATAGATTGCACACGCAATATATAAATACAAGTTCATGGATATTTTTTTCTTTAATAAATAAATTGCTCATGATGAAAGAAAAAGAGGAACAAATAATAACAATACATGGTTAGTTTCTTTCATTTTATTATCATATAAGCGTTTTGTTTATTTTATTGCAAATTTTGTAAATAGGTCCGGAACATCGACCGCAGAGATGTTCGTTGGTTCCAGTGGTGTACATTTATTCCTTGATATTAGCTTGTTCGTAATCTCGAAGACCTCTTTGCAGCTGAAACTTTCAGTGATCTTAGTACTGAAGTAATCTGATTTTGCTGCATGAACTATGTTTACTTTTGACATTTATCTTCATAGATATGCTTATGAATATTGAGGCTGATGGAAAGCCAAATCCTCTCAGCCTTATGGCATTCTCTATTAGCAGTGCGAAGCTGGTCCCTAACTACTATTATTATCATTATAGACTTTTCTTTATTACACTAAACTCCCACGCTTTTGAATTTTTAGGCGGACGAATCAGTTTTTTTCTTGCATATTTTATTTTACTCGGTCAGCTTCAAATATTTCCCACAGACAACCATTACCAGCATAGGTCGACTCTAATGACATAAACTTGGATCAAGCTAGTTAAGGTTTGATTGTGTGGTCTCACGATAGGCTAAACACATAAGCGTTCTCACATACCCACGAAGGTGAGCCAAGATTCGAACTCTCTCGGTCCGAGGAGACTAGAACTCTCTCTGACAGAAGTAAGCTGTGTGAGTTTTCTGTAAAGGCAAGCGCCTTAGACCATTTAGCCACACTGGGTCCCAAATGAAGCTAGTAAAGATTATTATGAGGTGTTTTGGGTTTCAAAGTTATAGCGGAATGGGAATTGATACGAACGTATGTACATGGAGAAGACGCAAAAGGTTCATTTAAAAATTCAAATTGTTTCAAAGAAACGAATCATTTTCATACAAATTTTTATAAATATTCGGTTTTTCTATGTCAGATACAGATGTGGATAAAAGTTATATAGGATCGTGGAGAAAACTATAACAAACAATGTCAGTAAATGCGGCAAGTGATTATCAATAATTAAAACCATAGAATGTTTAATATATATACATACAATTTCCTTCTACTTTTGGTAACATATATCAATACAGCTAGCACATATCAGTAATGACAATTTTGAGGCCGAATAGATGTTTTTGCTTATCAAAGTATCTTTATACGTTGTTATTTCTAAGACGATTATAGACGAAGGTAGGAAATAGGCTCTTTATAATAGAAGCTTGGCAACTATCATGGCAACAAAAAATATTACTACTACTGCCACACAAGTACTAAAAGAAAAAAGTACAAGCAAATAATAATAATAATAATAATGATAAAACGAACATTGTAGCCCCCACCCCCCCCACCCCCCACCCCCCGACAACCGCATATCGTTTCACACAAGAGTATGTCTGGTTATGTGTAATTAGGAAGAGAAAAATATAGTATGAATTAAATATAAAGCCTGCCTTCCTGGTAACTGGACACATCTATCTCCATTTTTCTTGTAACTTTGCCCTCAGTTTGGAGTAATCTCCTCCAAGCTCCATCTTTTCGTAGAAGCAGGCTTAATTCTTCGTACAAAGCCGCAGGCAAGTCTACTAGCGTTGCATCTGAAGAATAAGTCAGACATGTATTTATATTAAGAAATAACATGAAATAAAATATGATTAAGGTGGAGTAAAGTATTCGATACATTATATATATATATATATATATATATATATATATATATATATATATATATATATATATATATATATTAACTGTAATGTATTTGTGCATTTAAGTTTGTATATACATATCTACATATATACTACAATATGATTGGCACAAACTCAGAAACAACGAATTTACTGTCAGTACAAAGTGTACACGCATACCAATGAAAAATTTTAGATACATTGACTATTATATTAGGATATAACTAAATACAAATGCCACAGAAGATTGATTGGGGGTGGGGAAAGAGAGGATCTTTATAAACGTGAGGAGTATATATTGGGAGTGTTATGCAGTAAACATTCTTTCCACCAACACAATTTTTAAGAATGCAACATCACTACAATAAATCCCAAGTGTACAGCTCACCTGCACGGCACACTAACCAACTCCTGTGAGAGGTATTCGCGACCACTCAACAAAAAAGAGTAAATATTCTCTATTGCTGCCCTACTATCATGGTTTGAAATCTTACTACTCCAGTAAAATGGAGAGCGACGAAATGCTACAATTGTGGCAATAAAAATACTAAAATTTTATTGATTTAAGATCATGAAGAATAGGAAACTTTCTTTAGAGGGATGGTTCATTATGGGGCTTCTGGATATTTAACATGGATGGTTCGGTATGGCCTTTAATGACACTGTAACATGTTGGGTCGGTACGGTCCTCTGTGAAATTTAACATGGATGGGGCGGTATGGGCTTCAGTGAGAATATAACATTATAGATTGATATAGTCCTTCAATGGAATTTAACACTGGATTTAAGATGGAGGATGGGGCATATTGCTGATCTATTGGAATTTAAGATGGAGGATGGGACTCTAGGGTCATAAATTGGAATTTTAACATGGGAGGGATCACTACTGCGGTTATGAAAATAAAGCATGGATGGGTCAGTGGGTTGGTATGGCCCTTTATGGGATTCAAACATGGATGGTCCATGATGTCCCTATATTGGAATTTAACATGGGTGGGGTGTTATGGGCACGTTCAGAAGTATTTAACATGGATGGACCACCATAGAGATGCATTGGAAATTGAACATGAATAGGACACTATGGCTCTCCATAACAATATATAACAATATAATATGAGGAATGATTCACTATGACTATCGAACTGAACATGGCGGAGGGACAGGACACAATGCCCCTCTATGGGATTTATTTATGGTCATCTACGGAAGTTCAATATGGATTGGTCACTATGTGGATTATGGAAATTGGATATGGATGGAGAAAGACAAATAAAGGCGAGAAAATACACAACCAGTTACAAACACTCAAGCTAACAACCACTCACTTACAGACCAATGTCAGGGTGGGCAAATGGTATGATGGAGCATGATAATTAACACGTATTCTTACAATCCAAAAACGCGATTGAAAACCAATATCTAGGGTATTATATGATGACTAACACAAACTCTACAAAAAACAATGTCTAGCAATGGATTGAAATAAGTCCGTGGACTTTACCCACCTTTCTATCAATTTTAATGTAAATGTTTCAAATTAAAAATTAATTTGGCCAAGTCAGAATTTTTTTGTTGCCAGAGTTAAAGCGTGTGACCAGGAAAGACGACAATGTATACAATATTGATGGCACTTTTGACCGAAAAACATGTTAAGTGGCAAATTCTTAGGATGTAGTCCTCTTCTTCTGAAATTACAAATTTTATGAATAATAATTAATTAGTTAATAATGTGTATCTTTTGAAATAATTCACCACACAACTGTCTTATTTAAAGATTCCATAAACTGAATGAAGGGAATTACTACTAACTTACCCAACGTCACAACTGGTAGTTCTGGTCCCTATTGAGAGAAATGAAACGTAGCTTTTCTTTAATTGTAGAGACATTCCCTCGAATTAATACATTAACAAATCAATGTAATGTACAACCATAATAAACAATACTACTTGTATACGGTATATTAAAAATATAATATAAAAATTAATAAATGTTTCTTTCACTGAATGTTTACAAGAAACTCCTCACAGGATGTTCTGAATCTTTTGTTAGCCTACTGAGATCTTTTTTATCATATGTTCATCTCCAGTTATCACCCATGTCGCAAAAGGACAGTGTTCGAAACTTCATATTTCCTATAGCCAAGAGTTGTCTATCCACGTTCTCCACATTGTGCCATTGATATATATATATATATATATATATATATATATATATATATATGACGATATTAGCGTCTCCCGCTTTGCTATCTGCTATTTGACTGGTCTGACGATATTAGCGTCTCCCTCTTTGCTATCTGCTATTTGATTGGTCACAAGAATCTGATCCATTACGAATGCTCGTTACACTGCCAAAAAATACGCTTTTTAAAAAACCTGGTTCTTTACAGTGGCGTCACTAGGGTTGGTGTCACCCAGTGCGGTAACTCATGGTGTCACCCCCATGGACCTCCTTCCTGCACAAAAATTCAAAACTTTTATAAACAGTCACGTGCGGTAACTCATGGCGTCACCCCATGGACCTCCTTCCTGCACAAAAATTCAAAAATTTTATAAACAGTCACGTGCGGTAACTCATGGCGTCACCCCATGGACCTCCTTCCTGCACAAAAATTCAAACTTTTATAGACAGTCATTTTGGTGTCACCCCCTCTGACCGTGTCACTCGGTGCGGTCCGCACCCCCACCCCCCACAGTGACGCCACTGAGTTCTTCACACTACGAACGTATACCACGTACATTTCCCTAATTTAAACCGCTCACACACAAAGGTTATTCCTTTCAAGCTAAATCATAAAAGACAAAAATATCTGGCTGAAATAAATGGGACAAACTGAATATTTTCTAATAAGACAGACCCCTCCATTCAATTATTTTAACTAATATAGAATTAGTATCCCATGCTTCAGATAAAAGCAATAGTTAGATGTAACTGCATAAAACGCAAAAGTTATAGAATCCCACGCACGCATTGCCCTCACCCAATCACCTGCTACCTATGTATGTCTTAAGTCATAAACATAATGGAAAACTTGGCAGCTCTCATTAATTTGCACTTAAATTAAAACGTCTATAATTATTCATGGTAAAAAAAAAGAGAATCGAACCCATGTCCGGGTTACATCACCCGATGTTTTGCCACA